>JADQAV010000010.1:34870-109967 GCA_019775845.1 Myrmaecium sp. VS I D KN 1 | reverse complement strand
TCTTCTTCTTCTTCTTCTTCTTCTTCTTTTCCACTTCTTTTTTTCTTCTCTTTTCTTCTGCTTCGTCTTGATGTCTTCACCTTTGAGTTTGACTGAGTCTGCTTGTGCGATGTCTTCTTGCGGGAAACGTGGAAGGTGGGAATTTTCTTTTCATCTTCCTCGTGCTCTTCTCTTCTCTGTTTCTTGTTCTTTGCTTTCTTTGTATTTGTGAGTTACTTGGGACGGGTGCGTGTCAAACTTTCGATATTGGTTTGAACGCGGAGAAGCTGTGAGTAGTGAGAGTGAATGAAATAGAAGAGGGGAGGAGGGGAGGGATGATCCGTTGCTTCAGGTTCTTCTTGCGATGATTTGAAGCCGGGTAAATCGGAGAAGGAAGATGGGTGATGGGAAGAGCGATGGCGTGTAAGATTATTCTTTCTATCTATCCATGGATGTCGACGAAGGTGATGGAGAAGTTGGACTTGGACTTGAGTTGGGAGGGTGGCGGGGGTTTTGTGAGCAGAGCGGCGGTACGCAGTGTTTGTATATCCATAGTTGTTTGGATAATGATACTAGTTGCTTAGTCCATCGTAGTTATCCACGGCTGGCATGATATCGTATATATCAATCTATCCAGACCTTATGTACTGTAATTATGTCGCCGTCCTCCCTCCCCATCTCACCCCGTGCCGTCCCGTCCCGTTTCGCTCCGTTCCGTTCCGTTCCCGACGCGGCGGCCCTCCGCGGATGGAGGAAGAAGAAGAAGGAGAAGAAGCAGGGAGGTAGCTACATAGGTTGAAATTATGACATACCTACCTTAGGTTAATTCAACCTCGTTGATATCATGGCCCGGTATATCGGCAGTTTTTTAAGAAAGACCAAACGGTACCTGCTGACTGACTGACCTGGGCCAGGAGAGCGCCCGTGTTCCTTTCCCCCCCCTCCCCCCTCCGGTGCATGTCCCCGTGCCCATGCCCGTCCCCGTGCCCGCCGCCGCGCCCCGGCCATATCCGTGCCTGTGTTGGCCTGCTACTGCCCGGCCCCCTTTCTCGCGGCGAACGCGGCGGGCAGAGCAAGTGGTGCAGAGGAACATGGCACCTTCCAGTGGCCGGTTGCACCTGCGCCCGTTGCCCGTTGCCCGTTGCCCGTTGCACCCGCCGCTTTGACAGCCTGACGTCCAAGGGGCCCCTTCATCAAAGCTCGAAAGCACAAACCTTTCCCAGTCCCAGTCCCAGTCCCAGTCCCAGTCCCTCCTACCCTCTACCTACCGTATCTACCTAAGGTTCTCTCCTTACCTTTCTTCCCTCTCCCGCTCGGCCCTCCCACCTTCCCGTCAACCAACCACTTACCCCTCCCTCTCTCCCTCCCTTCTTTCTTCTCCTCCCTCTTCTTCCTCCTCCTCCAACCATCATCATCACCACTACCACATCCTCCCCCAACCAATCCGACGTGGAACAATCCACCACCAAAAGCGGTCCACCACTCACCTCCCCGGTCATCCGCTCAGTAGAAACTCGTGAATCACATTCAGCACTCGCACACACACACAATAAGCCAAAAACCGACGTTCCTTTTCCCACAACCACACACACCAGGCACCAGGCACCAACCAACCAACCAACACGTTGACTCTCGCGCGCGCTCGCGCTCGCATATACATACACGTACACACACGTACATACATACTCCATACCAAAACCCCCACACACACAAACATATCCCACGAAATCCCATCGACGCACACCATGGCCGAAGGCGATCCCGCCGATACCAAGCCTGCTGTGCTCATCATCGGAGGTTTAGGTGCGTAATCGATGTCGTGCAGCGTGTGCGGGTGGACCAAAGAAAAAAAAAGTCCCCTCGCTTTTTCTGAACCCAGATCACCCCTCTCTCACCTCACCTTACCTTACCTCCCATCCCACCCTTCTCTTTTGTTCCTTTCCTGACCTCTTGCTTTCTCTGCCTCTTCTTCACCTCTCCCGACTCGCGATTGGTCGTTTATGCACACGCGATCGAGGGTGCGCAGTGGCTTACCCGGGATGTCCCCAGTCCAGCCTGGTTGAGAAGAGGTGGAGAGAGTGGTTGGAGGGAATTGGGAGGGAGAGGGGGATTGGCTTGAACACGCTTCGATCAAACAAGAGGCTCTTCAAGATGATAGATTCGCTGATAATCTCTTGATCACCTCACAGGTTACATCGGACGCTACCTCGCACTGCACATTCACCAGAACAAGCTGGCCTCGGAAGTCCGGCTGGTGGACAAGCACTTGCCCGAGCTAGCCTGGCTCGCCCCGGAGTTCCAGGAGGCCTGCTCCAGGGACAAGTTCGTCCAGGCGGACGCGAGTCGCGAACGTGGGTGGCCTCTTTTTTCCTTCCTTTTACGTCCCCCGTCAAGCTTCCTGATTTCGTTATGACGATGCGAGCTCTGGTTCTTTGGCCAGTCTGCGCGTCTAGAAGAGCAGGGAAGTAGGACGGCGGGTCGCGCACGATGGCTGTATCGGACTCATGGTCTACATCCGTAGTCATTGGTCGCAGTGGTCGAAGTCATGTCTTTTTTCTTCTCCTTCTATATCATCGACTTTGTCCGCTAATCGCCGATACACCTGCAGAATCTCTCCCCCGCATTTTCGACCGCGCCAATGGCCAGCAATTCGACTACGTTTTCAATTGCGGTGGTGAGACCCGCTTCAGCCAGGAGGATGAGGTTTACAAGGCGCGCTCGTACGACCTGGCGATGGCGGTCGGGCGCGAGGCGGCCAAGCGCAAGATCAAGTGCTTCGTCCAGCTGTCTAGCGGGATGGTGTACAAGCCGGAGAGCGAGCCGCGCAAGGAGACGGACAAGCTGAAGCCGTGGCTGAAACTGGCCAAGTGGGCCCTCCAAGCGGAGGAGGACTTGGCCAAGCTGGAGGGGCTGAACATGGTGGTGCTGCGGTTGGCGCACGTGTATGGCCCGTACATGAGCAAATACCTGAGCACGCTGCTGTGCATGGCCCGGACGTACCAGGCCGAGGAGCGCGAGCTGAAGTGGCTGTGGGACGAGGACCTGCGCATCAACACGGTCCACGTGGAGGACGCGGCGCGTGCGGCATGGACGGCGGCGGAGTGGTACGTCAAGGAGTCGCGCACGGGGGTGCCGGTGTTCAACATCGTGGACCACGGGAATACCTGTAAGTGAGAGACGGCCTGCAGGACTACAATCGGTGTACGATCCACGCTAATCGGTAACACAGCGCAAGGAACCATGGCCAAGATCATCAGCGAGATCTTCCACATCCCAACCGGCTTCCAGGGCACGCTGATAAGCGCGTTCGCCCGTCTGAACCTGGACCACGTTGTCGACGACCTGAACGATGACCTGCTGGACCCCTGGGCGGAGCTGCAGGAGAAGGCCGGCATCACCCAGAGCACGCCGCTGAGCCCGTTCATGGAGAAGGAGCTGCTCAAGGACCAGGACTTGAGCCTGGATGGAAGCCTGTTCGAACGCACGACGGGCTTCAAGTACGATCATCCGGCCCTCACCACCGAGGAGCTCGAGCGCGTCATCGACAGCTATCGCCGGATGGGCTGGTGGCCGTGATGGATCTTGCGTACTAGTCGTGTGGCCTGCGACATCACCGCTTCCTCCGCGCGTGCTCCCGCTTGCAAGTCCAGGCATCGACCTCACGACTCTGACACTATTTCTCCGATCCATTTACCACACGCATCCCGTCGTCACTCAGTTCAGAGCGGATGCCGGCCGTGTGTGCTTGCTCCCTATTCCTCCCGAGTCTCCGCGATCGAGCCTTGGGTTTCCCTCTGGGTATGTTTCGTGACCTGCCGACGAAGGGTCATGCACGTCCGCTTCTGTGTTTCTTCATTGGCTACGCTTGCATTTTGCATTACATCGTTTTTCCCTTTCCTTCTCTCCTCCCTTTAATTCCCCTATCCTTCTCCCCTCTTTCGTTCCAGATCTCTTTACGCTCAGCATATTTTTGGGAGTTTATCGTTCTGTTTGATTTCTTTTCCATGATTCCCTTTCTCACCATCTTTTTCGCGTTGTCTGGCTTCCATTATTCCCCTTCTTTCTTCCTTCATCTGACGGTTCTTACTATTCTCGCTTCGCGCTGCGCGAATACCCCTGCTCGTACCGCCTCGCCTCGCTTCTGCTGCTTCTACCGCCTGCTACTTCCCGGTCCGGGATGTGCCTCGCTCGATATCCTTTCGTCTTCTTCGTCTACCTGTTTTCCTCCGTCTGCTAGATTTGCTTGTTGTATTGTGTATCGTGTCTTTTTGTCAATTGACATCGATAAGAAGGGGGCTGGGAGATTGGGTGAGGCGTTATACATCGTAGGTGTCAGGGCGGATGAAGGATGGTGATAATGGAAGGGAAGAGAAGAAAGGTCAATCGGTCGCAACCACGGATCATGATGGAGCGGACGTCTCTCGGTAATGGTCGTGATACATTAGACCCATCACATCGGCCGCACCGCAACGGAAAAGAACGTTGCTCCTCCATCGACCCGTTTGACCGTCATCCTTCCTTCTGACACTGCGCGTGGCTTGGGGACACGGCAACAGGCACAACATGGGCCGACGAGCATCCCGCCGATACGAATCAATACAGGGAAATTCTGCGACCGACATAAAGAGAGGGATGTATAGGGGTGCGAAAGGGAGAGCTTGATAGGAAAGTTTTTTTTTTCTTTACTTCTTACTTCTTAGTTCGTAGAACGAGAGAGAGATACCATACCATACCATACCATACCATATAGCTAGCATCTTATATCATATCAATCATCACATCACACCATCTCATATCGTACGATCTTATTAACTTTTTTCTTTCTTTCTTTTTTCTTTCGCGAGGTTAAATAAGGTAATCAGGTAATGAGGTAGGCTATGGAACTTATTATTCTTCAGATGGGGCCTCTATTCATTTTATTATACGAGAGGGTTCATATTGGGCTTCGGGCTTGCTTCTTCTTTCGGTTGCGCAACGCAACGCAACGCAGCCCACCGCGCCCCCCTCTCTTCCCCGGCTTCGCTGACTTTGACTCTGACACTGTTCTCTCTTTGTCGATGCACCAGGATATACTATACTATACCACTAGCTTTCTTCCAGCCTATCTTATAGATATGGTGCTTATTCTCGTTAAGTCTGGACTACGTGGAAGGAGAATGTGGGAGAAAGAGAGGGACTGACTGACTGACTGATGAGGTCAGCGAAGTGAATAGAACAATGGTTTCTCTTAAACACCGAATGTTCTAAGACAGAGCAAGGATCACGGAGCTGCTAAGCCATGCTGCCACGGTGGTGAAGCGAGGCGGAGGAAAGCAGGTCCATTCACCCACCCTCGAGGAAGGATCTCCTTGAATCCGTGGAGTACTTTTTTTCTTTCGTTCTATTGTTATTTCTAACGAACCCCCTTCACGTCCGAGGCCCAACCGTAAAACACAAAGAATGAAGGAGAGCCCGAACCCGAACCTAAACCCAAACCCCCAAACATAGCAAAGTAAAACAAAACAGAAATGCCAAGATCTCTTTCGGCTTTTATCTGGGTCCAACGATGATGTCGATGTTGATGAGGATGATGCCATGCATGAAAATGGACGGGATGGAAAGGAATGCAGGATGCTGGCCGAAAGGGAGAGGAACGCCTGATAGAGTCATAAGAGAGGAAAAGGAGAGTAAGGGGAAAGAACGACCGAGAAGGAATTCTAAGGAAAGGAGTGGCGGTAGCTGGTGAGACATACAGCAAGGAGAGAGACGAAAAGGGGAGGGGAAAATAGAAAGATAAGGGAAATGATGAAGTAAGATGGCAAACCATCCTTCCATCCTAGACGACGTCGGAAGGGGGGTTCCAAGAGAGGGAAGTCCTCTGCTCCTACCCAATGCAGAACGGGACGCGCCGAGAGAACTGCTTGCTATCCAACGATCCCACCTCTCGTTGAAGCAATGCAAGAGCGATGCACAAATGCGCCGCAAGATAGTGAGTTCACGCATCCGAACCGATACAACAGGAGGAAGTGAGCAAAAACAAAGTGCTAGCCATCACCACAAGCACACGACACTCACCCACCCATTCATCCTGCCCCGACCACATCATGCAAAGGGGACCCCCAAAAAATTCCGGTCTCAACGCCACGAAGACATCCCTCCCCTCCCCTGCTGCTGCGCATACCGATTCTGCGGGGTCGACTGCTCCCAGATCGTCGACGGGGCGGGTTGCGGCGTGGTCGCCGGCGACGGTTGTCGTTGCTGCTGCTGCTGCTGAAGCTGTTGGGGTGGCAGTGGTGGAGTGGGAAAGCCGCTGGATTGCGCGTAGCCAGGCCCGCCGTATCCATATGGCTGCTGCGACGGCGGCGGCTGAGCCATGTAGCCCCCCGGCTGCGGCTGGCCGGGGAACACAGGCATCTGCATCATCATGTATGGGCTGTTACCACCGCCCTGAGCCATGGCGGCCTGCTGCTGCTGTTGTTGCTGGAGCATCTGCATTTGCTGGGCCTGCGTTTGCTGAGCCTGCATCTGTTGTAGCATCATCATTTGTTGTTGCTGCTGCTGTTGCGCCGCCAGCTGGGCAGCTTGAGCGTTGGCATGCTGTTGTTTGCTCAAGATGGCCTGCTGCACCAAGTACCCCGAGCTGCCGCTCCGCATGTGCTTTTTCTCGTTCTCGCGTGCTTGGATCGCACCGACCAGACCGGCCGACGTATCGTGCTGAGATGCTTTGCCGTCCCGGGTGCTGCCAGCGTTGGCGAGCTCCACGAGGGGAGTGCCGGTCACGCGGGCCACATACTCACGCTCTCGTGCGGACAGACTGGGCTCCTTGTCGGTGAGCATGGAGGAATTCAACATCACGGAAGGACCACGCGAATGGGGCCGGGAAGGCATGCCCTCCCGCGTGGATGGGCGAGGAACGTTCGACCAGTCGCCGGAGGGGGTACGGCTCTGATTGTGTAGGGGAGAGGCTCTGAGCTGGGGAGAAGGGCGCGGCTGAGCAGCCATGGCCGCCCGTTGCTGAACCCATTCTTCGGGATCAAGGGAAGACCGCCGAGCATGTGAACCTCCAATGGCTGTACCAGGCTGCCAAGCAACACTGTGGCGGTTCTCGGGGCTTGGTGAGGGACGAACCCCGGGGCTACCGGATCTGAACGTCTTGTCCGCCCCTGGAGATTTCGAATGCGTGCGTTGATGCGAAAGATAACCTGGGCTTGCTCTCCCAGCAAAATATGACTCGCGCCTCACGTCGCTGGGGCTTGGCGTTGCGCCGAACCCGCTCAATGGGAAAGACAGACTCTCTCTACTCTTCGAGCGATCCCTATCATGCCCTGACGGTGTCAGAGTACCACTGGTCCCTGGACGAGGAGCACCGGGGGTCAGCGCGTAAGTTGGGCCAAAATCGATGGGTATAAGCGTATTATCTTCTTGCTTTGTTTCCTGTGCTCCATATACTACATCACCGACGGCGACCTCTAGCTTTGGCGGCTCTCCAGTCCCCACCGTGCGCAAAACTCCTGCTCGCGGCCTGTCCGTTCGACGCTCCGGACGTTTCGGGCTCTCGCTTTTGACGCTTGCGTAATCAGGTGTGTTGGTCGATAGCGCGTCGTTGTAATCGCTGCTTGCTTCACTGGGGGCCTCGTGAAGCCCCAGGAAGGCATCAAGCGCGTCGGGATCGATTACATTGCTTCTGAGACTGCTTAGACTTGAGCTTGTTGGCGATGAGGGTGCCTCTTTACTCGTACGGGAAGAGATTGAAGACCGACCTGGAACTGGTTTGCGGAGGATTCGCCCGCCCGACGGTGGGCTCTGCGGCAACGAAAATTCTGCGCGGTCAGGCGTTTGCGGCAACGGAGGACTCTGCGCAAAGTACGACTGTTGCTGCGCGGGCACGCCATGCTCTGGCACGGGCGGACCGGTGACCTCGCCCTCTGTATGCAACTGAGGCCGCTCGACCTGCGCGTATGGCGAGGCCGGGATGGTTGGCAAGCGCTCGCCCGACGAATACCCGTCATAGCTTCGGTTCGTTGCGTCGGCGTAACGACGATCATAGTCTTCGCTGCGCCTATTGTAGTCACCGCTTCGCCTGTTACCCAGACTATCCTGGCTACGATTCCATGTCGCCGCCGCACCCATTTGCGCGCTGGTCGCTTCGGCCATCTGGTGCAAGGTTGCTGCGTCAACTTGCGAATTGGCCTGACGAATTTCAGGCACTTGCTTAGGCTGAGTGGGGGGTCTCTGGCTCGGAGCATGGGTAAAGGCTGGCGGTGCAGCGACCGGGGCAGGAGGAGGGGGTTGCGCGGCATTTCTCAATTCTGGAATCACGTCTTGCTCAGGGACAGGTGATGAACGACTATAGTCATCATTCACCTGGTTGTTCATCCCATGGGCTGAAGGCGGTGTAGGTGACTTGTAGTCAGCAGTCATACCATAAGCTAAGCGGGACGGATTGTAACCGGTGGCCTCGGATATAGATCTTTGATGGCGCGGTGTTTCGAAGGGCTGCGCACCAGGAGGGGCTGAATCAATGCGACGTGGTGCAGCGGATTCGTTGCCACGGCTGGGGGACGGCCTTCGGGAACCGGGTTGAGATTGGGAGGCTCCGTCATCGAATCTGATGGTACCGCTCCTGGAAGGGGGTAAGCTAGTCCGGCTGATGCGGCTCCTGCGGCTGCCCCTGTGCACTGGAGAAGTCATTCTCTTCAGTGTCAGATTCTTAAGTTCTTTCCTCCACTGTCTCTCCGTCCAGTTGGCGCTCCCTTCCGTATGGATCAGGGCGGCAACATCGAGGATGTCGAGGTAGCCATATCGTCTGTTCGTGGGCATTGCGAACATCAACCCTCGGGGGTCAAGAGGATCCGGAATCAAGCGCTCCGGGCGACCGTAGAGATTGAATACGTCAAAAACGGGGAACAAGAAGCGCAACATGTGTTCAAATCCGGAGACGGCGGGATGGACCTCTGGCATGACGAAGACGAACCCTTCGGTGGTCGTTTCCGGATTCGAATGTACTGCAATGGTACCCTCAATTTTGACCAGCGTCGACTGATCGATGAGGGGTTTCGATTGAGGATAAATTGCATAGGCGGCGTATGCGTCCTTGATGGTAGCGATTGGTATCGATTTCTTCGTGACTTTGCGCGATTCGTAGAATTTCACATCGCCTTTAAGCGCCGGAGTGGACCGGTCGTAGATGGTCTTTTTCTTTAGTTGCTTCTGGAACTTTTGGTATTCCTTCTCGTCCGGCGGGGTAATGACACACCAGCAGCGCCGCCACGGCGTACCAGCACCGAAGCGAACGCGCGCCCAATCCTCCTGTTTGACCCGTGTACGCTCCATGATCATTCGAATATTATTGAGCGTTTTACCTTTGCCCGCGATCAAGGAGCCAGTGTAAGCTTCTTGAAGAGTGGTGTGCTCGTACATCGCGAGACGGATGCCAGCGGTCCACTGGGTCAGTGAATTTAGCGAATTAAAGTGGAAGAGGTAACGATTGTTAGCCGCCGTAGAGATGCTGAGGACGTTTTGCAGCGTCTGGCTTTTCGATCCGTTCATTGGCAAGGAAGGAATCTGTGCGACATTAGAGTTCAATGCAGACCGAGCACGGCAACGTGTCCCGTACCATCTTAATAGAAGCATCCGCCAGATTGATGAAGGAAGGAAGGACCTCGCCTTCATCGCCTGCTTGGTCTAGTTGGGCGGCATCCCACATGGAGAGCACCGTGCCGACGAGCTGCGCGAAGCACTCTTGCCAGTGTCTGTCCGGACTGGGCCGACCACCTATGTGATGTGAATACGATTCATTTCGGGGATGGGAGCGCGGTTAGATCTTACGGGCATCGAGGTCGTGCAGCTTCAAGAAGTAACCCTCTTGATACAGTTTATTGGAGTGACTGTTGAGGAAGGCAAAGATCGGTTGTAGTTCTGGCAGAGTATCTTGCGAGACTTCCATCACCGGCGGCTGGTAGGTCTGTATCATGGAGACGGGTCGAGAGGAAGGTCTGGAGTCGGAGCGGGCGCGCTGTGCGGTGGTGGGAGAGCCCCGGTTTGTAGCATCGATATGGGCTGCGGAGACAGGAGTGATGTCGCGATTCGGAAAAGCGGCCCTGGTAGGGCTGGGTGTATTACTGGGCGATTCGCCAGGAGCGGACGAGCGTGGGAGGCCCCCGCCCCATTGTGACATGAAGGAAAGAACTGTGTGAGGGCATGGCCGTGGTTAACAAGGAATGTAACGGTGGCCGGCCAAGGGAGCTGGCGGTGAGATCATCGAAACCCACCTCTATTGCGCGGCATGCTGTCGGTTTCAGTCGCGCTTCAGCTGCGTCTGCCTCGAATGATGATCGTGGGCGTCAAAGGAAACTACAAGGTAAACGAGAGAAAAAAATCCGCAGGAAAAAAGGCGTTGGCTAGGGTGAGCGTTGAGTGCGAGTGGTGCGGGCAGGGAAGCCACGGTACAACAAGCACGCCGGATTACGCGGACCGGCCTGGCGGACGGGAAGGGACCAGACGGGGACGAGGCAAGCCGGAGAGACAAAGGAAGAGGAGAAACGAGAGACGGAGAGACGGGAGAGAGGAGGTGAGGGCAAGGAGAGGGAGCAGGATGTGAGTGCGGAGGGGCGAGGAGGGGGGATCCGGGGAAGAAGTAATGAGATGAAGGTTGGTCGGTATGTTCGGTAGGCGGATAATGGAGGTCGGCAGGGTTGGGAAGAGAGTTGAATATGTTACTGTCCCTACCACCACTTAGCGCTCCGCTTCCGCCGTCCAGATGATATCCGAGCAATGCCAGATCCTGTCGGGCCCGATGACGAAGCGAATGACAGTCACAGTTGATCAGGGTATTCATGACCCCTGCTCCTGCTCGCCTCTCATCCACCGTCCATCGTCCACCATCCACCATCCGCCATCCACCGCACGCTTTCCCCGTGCTGAGCATCTTACACACTAGCCGTGCGGACCTGATGATGGATTCACAGAATGGATAATGCCATCGGTTTCATCACCGGAGCGGTCGGGCCACAGATTCCCTATGCCCCTTCCCTGACCCCCCTCCGCTTGACTCTTTAAGACAGACAGGCTCACACAGCTGTTCGCAAACCACAGAAACACCTCATGGCGATTGTGAGACTGTGAGACTGTGAGACCGCTGTACGAGACCCATGACGGCAGAGGGGATGGGGAAGGGGAATGAGTGACCTGCGCACGGGATTCCCCGTCCATCCACGCTGTAGGAACAGCACCTATTCTTAGACCCGTCACGGGAATTCTCCAGCCTCCTCCATCCTGTGCATATGTACACTGCCTCCATTCTCTCAATGTGCAGTAGGAGTATATTATATTCATACATAAATACGGATACTATAGGCCTTCTCTGCGGAAGTTCCGGACAATGTTCTGCGCACACTCTCCACCTCCTTTCCGCAGCGTCTGCTCTGGCCTTTATTAGCATGATTACATACCTACCTACATAAGGTATCCGACCATCGCTTCCTCCAGCTCAACTGCTTCCATTGCAATCTGCGCCTTTACGTACAGCCGCCGAAAATTTGCGCAGCCAAGGCGCGCGGCACGCCGAGCATCTTGGACACCACGCACTGCCCGCACGCCCGCTACGAATGAATTGCATGCGACGGAAAGGCGGGCGATATGCCGCTTGCCCATCACTCTCCACCTCACCAGCGCAAGCAGCGCCCTTCGCCTGGCGCGTCGTATGCTTGCCGGATGCGGCGACTTTGTTTGGCCCCCGTCCGGGTTCATCATCAGCCTGCCCTGCAGCTTCATTTCACAAGCGTCATATTAAGCTTGTAGAGCACCCTTTTCCCCCCCTCCCCTCCCCTCCCCACCCCCAAACCTGACCCGCGGCCCATTTTTTTCCCATTTGTTCGTCCCATCTTCTTCAAACCCACACTGCACATCAAAAAGCAGCCACACGCGAATTGCTCACGCCGTAGAAGCCACACAGCCACACCGGCGTCATACGTTGATGCCGTGTGAACGGCGTGTGCCAGCACTTTTCATCTCGACTGACGACGAGCCGACCTCTGCGCCCGAACACGCAGGAGAGCAATGCTCGTAATGTCGGCGGAATGCTGCTGAGCGCGCGCTCAGGGCCAGCTCGGAACAGTGAGCTTTTTCGAGAAAAGCTTTGACGTCGCCGAGCTCACATGCCTCGTTATTTCGTTCGCTCTAGGTAGCTTGCTCCTCGGTTGAACGAGACAGCACGCCTTGAAAGGAAGTCCAATATCATGTCAAAAATGCCGCCGCGAGTGTAGATAGGGGTTCGGCTGTATAAGTTCCCGTGCGGTAGACCTCATTTGATGTAAGAAAGGGCGAACGGTGGACGGGTTCGGGATGTGGACGAAACGTCCATGTGGGCAGTACATAGACTGCTTGCTTAGCTATGGCTTGTACGAGTACGGCGATCAATGTTGAAGTGACTCGGAGATACTCCGCGAGTCTCGTATGCCTCGCCTCGCATGCCATCCGAAGTTCTCTTAGAACCGTACCGGAGACGTTTTGCCGGTACCGTTTAGATATTGCTTGATTCCGCAACATTGTCGTTTTAGGGGGACACACTATCATGCCCGAGGACGCTGGGAACGGCTGATAGATGTGCCTCGCTCTTTGAGCGTCCCATCTCTTTGTGAGATGTTTCGTCGCGGCGGCTGTTGCTCCCGTCTTGTCGAAGGATGATGGATGTCGGCGCCAAATGCCCAAGCCAAGGCCGACCCCTACACGTCCCGCGTTTACCAACACCAGACCTTCTCTACCGTTCCAACTATCTCCACCGGCTTGTCAACGCTGCAACGGGCTTCATCGGTGATTCCGTTGGTGAAAACGTCAGCCGACCGTCGGACACTCGTCGCAACCCGCCATTGCGCAGAATTTGCGCAGTTCAGGCCGTCGGAAACGTCGGGAAGACTGAGGTTGCTATAGCGATCTGCTTGGCTAAACATCTTCCATTGACTGTCGGATTCGGTTTCCACTGCGCAAAGGCTGCTGTCACTCACCGCTGACTGAAGTAAGTTCTTTCGCGTCGCTACTTGCTTATGACAGCATTTTCGCACATTACTCGCCCCTTGTTCCTCGGTTCCCGCTAACGCGCTCCATCTTCAGTCTCCTTCCCCCTAGCCTCGAAGTATCCCCGCTCGATCTCTCGAAAGCTTTACCAGAAGGCTATCGCATTCCTGTCTCTCTCTGAAGCACATAACACGATGACTTCCGGTCGCAAAGCCAAGTCCGCCCGTCACTCGTTTTCACAACGCGACACCTCGGCTGCGGCAGCAGAGGCAACCGAGACGCCACAGACGGCGACAAATGGAACTGCTGGAGAGGTCGGAACACAGGCGCAACCCAATGGCGGAACTCCTACGGCTGGTTCCAGCGTGAAGCACAGCACTCCGCGCGGTGAAGCATCCCCCGCCACGCCCGCGCGACCAAAGACCGTCTGGTCCGATGTTCCGAATTCGTTCACCTTCACCATTAAACATCACACCTCCCTGTTGCCACCGAACAAGAAGCGGAAGCGCGGCGAAGCTGAGCGCTTCGTGCAGAAAAGCCCTTTCGACCCGGACAAGAGCACGATTTATTCGGTGCACCCTCCCGACAAATGGGAGGACACCAACAGGTATCGCAAGTTCACCAGTAAGTCATCACCCCGCCTTTCCCGTCGAAGGCCCTATCGCTACGCATTGATGACTATACTCACCAGCGAATCTTCCAGTTGCCAATGAGACGTTTGCCGTTGGCGATTGCGTCTACATCAAGTTCAACGAGACCCCGGACAACAACGGCAACATCCCCAACTGGGTCGGTCGGGTCCTGGAAGTGCGAGCGGGCGACGAACAGCACGTTTACCTGCGCATCTACTGGCTCTACCGGCCGGAAGATCTCAAGGACCTCAAGATCCAGCCGGGCGACTACTACGGCCGCAACGAGCTCATCGCCTCGAACCACATGGACATCCTGGACGCCATGACGGTGAACGGGCGGGCGAACGTGTCGCAGTGGCGGGAGGACAACGAGAGCGAGCTACTCGACCCGGACCAGCTGTTCTGGCGGCAGACGGTCGACGTGCACGCCGCGGGCGGGCCCGTGCTCTCCGCCGTCCGCCAGCACTGCGTCGACCAGAAGCCCTACAACCCGGACTCGCTGCTGATCAACTGCTCGCACTGCGGCATCTGGCTGCACGCCGAGTGCATCGCCAAGGACGCCGTGAAGCGCGCGCATGAGACCCACGACCTCCCGTACGTCGACCCGGATGCGCCCGCGACGGCGGAGGAGGAGGCGGCGAAGGCGGAGGGCAAGACGCCGCAGAAGGCGGGCGGTGGGAAGCGCGGCGCGGGTGTTAATGGCACCGCGACGCCGACGAGCAGCAAGAAGACGCCGAAGGGCAAACGGGGTCGGCCGTCGGGGCCGGCCGCGGCGAAGGACGAGCCGAAGGTGCTGTTTTCGGCGGAAGTCGTGCCAGCGGGCGGCGAGTCGCCGGAGAAGTCGGAGGAGAAGGCGGGTGGGTTCACGATGCAGACGAAGGAGGAGCCGAGCAGCGATGCGTTGGGGACGCCGGCGTTGGATGCGGAGACGCCGGCGGCGACGACGGCGGGCGTGGTGGGGGCGAATAAGATTGTGGTTACGGATTTGCGAGCGGAGGGGAAGGGGAAGGGGAATGGGAAGGGGAAGGGGGAAGCGAAGGAAGGGTGGGAGGAGGAGGTGAAGTGTTTGGCGTGTGGGCATGTTATTGTTTGAGGGGGGGTAGATATGGGGGGTGTGTATGTGTATGTGGAAGTGAGGGTATTGGCTTTTCTGGGAAAGGTGTTGTGGTACGATTTGAGCAGCTGAATTGAAGGGAAGGGAAGGGGGAAAAGGGTGGTTTTTCTGATTTCGTTTCAAGTTGAGTTTAGTTGAGTTCACGTACTTCCTACTACTTCCTACTTACTACTGCTACTTTTTTCGCTCTTGTACCTCTATCATTTTTTTCAAGTTCGAACTTTGAACTTTGAGGGTTTACCCTGACCCTGATTGGATCCTTCTTTTCTTGATCTTTGACGTGTTAGGTGGTTGTTAGTTCGTATGTGATGAGTAGGTTGGGCGTGGAAAATGGGTTTAAGCGTTTCCTTTCTCTATATAGGATGGTATCAGGGGGAGATGCGGTGCCTCTCTTTCTTTCGCTCTTTCCTGATCCGATCATCTTTACGTCTTAGTCTGTGGATATTCATCCATGTGGATCAGGTATATATCTCTGTATGACTATACATTATGCTGGTTCCTCTCTTTTCCGCCGTGCGTGATATCTCCGGGTGGAGTTAGTAGTGGTAGTGGATTATGTGCTGAGATAGAGTATACATAGGTTGGTTATCTACGGGCTTGGTTACGTGTGGATATATAGTTTGAAAGTAAGCGTACAGTATGGAGGAGAGAGGTATCCGTTGTGTATCGCTTTTCTGTACTACCTTCTTTTTCTTGCTCATGCTACGGCGGTGTTATTATAGCTGCGTTAAAGGCTTAAAATCCCTACTTACTATATGTTATTCACTCTCATCCGGCCATATTTAGATAGACGTTTTGTTTCTTTTCGTTTTCCTTTCCTGCTAGAGGAAGCGTGATTCTTTCTTACTTCCCGGCTTGAGATGTTAGGAGGAGAGGTGTAGATGGCGAATTGGGCGCGATGGGTGTGGTGGGTTGATGTATAGAGGGGGGATTAGGGATGTGGTTCGCTTTGGCTTCTGTTGATGGAAAGCGCCTTGGATAATGGGCGGGAGACGTAATGTACTGTGAATAGTGATCTATGGGATTATAACTGATTCTTTGCTGCGGTGGCCCATCCTCTAGTTAGTCGTCGGTTGTCGACGGACAAATTCATCGTATGTGTTATAACCATGCCTTGATCTCTATAGCTGTAGAGGTAATGTCAGGAACTGATCTCTCTGATTACTCTTGATATATAGTGCTGAGTAGGGTCAGAGAGAGGACTGTTACTCTTCTGACGATTTCACAATAGTCTGAAGTCATTTAGCAGCATATATTCTCATATTCACTTCCTTTATATATCTTTTCTAGAGTTGAAAATCGACCCTTGAGCGAGGCTGCATAGTTAGACTAGCATGGTATTCTTCTACTTCGTGATACGAGCGACCTATTATCTTAACCTGATTACGCTCGTCCTATGGCTTGTAATAGCCTCGGCTTCTGGAGGAGCCCGGTGAACCCGTCAATCACATCTGCGGGAACAGCCTACTGTACTAAGCATGAGGATGGCATCATCTGCATAGGAACTGACAGCCGTAATGTTGCTCATGGCGGAAGCGGACGTCCGTCTTGAGATATACTCGATATTGGCTCGCGGGGAGGGTAAGGTGGCAATGACTTTTATCTTGTTACTGTTCAACCGAGTGAACTTCGCTAGAGAAGTCTTCAGCAGCATGAGACGCCAGGAAGCGTTGGATGCCTGCGGTGCCAGGGCTTCATTGAAGGACTCGTTCAACCATTGATTTTAAGAGAATATATAGTACGTAAACTTAAAACGCTCTTCTTCCAAACCGATGGAACCGCGAATGTGACCAATGATGGATCACGGATCCTCACAAGCCCAACTTCCACTCTCATCCACGCTATCTCCTATAAAAGCCGGCTCCTTCGGCCATGCGCAAATCTTCCGCTGCCCCTTCACTCCCTTTGCAGGGTCGTCATCCTCGAAAGCCGTGACGACAAATTGCTCGGGTGCTCTCCCCTCCTCCACCCACTCAACGAGCGCCTGCAGAGCATCATACGTCGGGTCCTTCTCCCAGCCTGGGGTCGAGTAGATATCGGTTCCGAGGGCACCGGCTTGGTTAGGCGCGTTGAAGTACCATGGCGCTTCGACCGCGCTGCTCGTACAATGACCCATGCCTGGGATGTAGAAGAAGCGCAGGAAGTCGTCGACATCTACCCCTTGAGGGAGAAGGGAGGAAAGCGTTCGCGTGTAAAGGTAAGTAGAACTGTCGGTGGGGATCATGGAATCCGCGAGGCCGTGATAGAGAATCAGTTTGCCCTTGCTGCGGTACTGCGTGAAGGCGAAATCGCGGAAGGTGCAGTTACCCGGATCCAGCTGGTCGGCGAGGAAGAGAAGCGCTTGGGTGTAGTTGGAAGGGTCCCAAGATGGGTCGTTGAGAAGGAAGTAACGGATATAGTCGGATCCCAAAGCGTTCGGGGTGGAGGAGCCTAAGAGGACGGAGAAAAGAGGCTCACTTCCTAGGTTTGGTGCTGGCATTAGGAGTTCATTGGTCGGCGATAGGTATGGAGAGTAGATCTTTGAGAGGGTCTCAAGTTGAGGTGCTGTTAGGCAGCTTGAAGCATTACTCGTTGGGGTACAGAGTAAAGAGAGAGAGTTGAAGGCGCAGCGATGGGGTGCGCTGATAATCCCATCTTCCACGCCGTCAGCACCGTCACACTGGCGTTGGACTTCCGCAGCGATTGCTGGGAACAGAGACGATGGAATATGGTGGGATGCATTGACTGGGAGGTTAAAGAGACCAAGCTGGTTAGTGTAAGGCTGGAGATGCGACGTCCACCTGAAGCAGTCACTACGTCAGCATGGATCGCCCTGTGTTCCACAAACCTACGACCACACCGAGTTCGTGACTTACCAAGCAGGCGCGCCAGCCAGGATCCCATCGAAGTCATCCGGAAACATCTCGGCCGCTTTCAGCCCTTGCCTTCCGCCCGTCGAGCATCCAGAATAATACGAGTACTTGATGGGAATTCCGTAATAACCCTCAACAATCTGCCTCCCTATAGACACCGCTCCATGAAGGGCACGCCAACCGAAGTCGGTCCTCTTCTCTGGTGCGTTCAGGCCCCAGCTGAAGTCAGTGGTGGAGGAATTATGTCCTGTATCCGTGGAGATCGACGCGAAGCCGTAGCGTGGACCGACGCCCATGTCCAGCCAGTTGATCCCCCCAGCTGCCCCTCCATTACCCACGGTCAGGATGCGGGAGTTCCAGGTTTCAGGCAAGAATACCCCCACGGTGAAGGCGGAGCTGGGCGACGATGTGACATTGACAATTAGCGCGCACAAGGCGGGCAGGTGGGTTGGGTTTGTAGGATAGGCAATGTCTGCGGCACCCTGTCCGTACGTGCCATTTTCTGGAACAGAAACGGCTGAGAGGACTGTTGCATTACTTGGAAGGAATTTCTGTATGTCAGGTGCAGAGCAGTTAAGAGCACCTACTAGTAGAGCTTGAGAACTTGAGGCGAGAAGAAGAGAGATTGGCCTCATCCTGACTACCCAGGAAGGCATACACGGACTGCGATGTCTTAACGAAAGAAGGCCCTACGCGGTGATTTATGTACCTGGGTGGGGGCCAGAAAAATGGTTGATGTGGGGAAGATGAGGTTTTGCGGGGTTAGTAGATCACTATAAGATTTGAAACGCCGAGAAATGCGGCAGGAACGCCGAAAGTGAACTGGAAAATGACCGAGAAGCAGCTGAGTAGAGCATTGAAACCTGGACCGAGCCAGTCGAAAAGACAGCGAGCAGCGTGGTATTGGGATATAGTGACGCCTCAGAAAAACGCCGGAATACTCGCTTTGAAAATCAGATGCCCTCCATGTCGTCCCGCGCCCAGAGTTTCACCGTCCTATCCTGGCCGCTGCTTACAATCCATCTGGAATCGCTGGTGATATCCACGCTGGAGACGTTACCGGTGTGTCCGCTGAGCCTCTTGCACAATGACCAATCGTCGGCCGAAAAGATATTGACGTTCTTATCAAACCCGCAAGAAACGAAGAAGGTCCCGGCTTTCTTCGGCTGTACTGATCCATCCTCATTCCTTCTCGGCATACCTCCTGAAGTAGGCCCGTCCGTGCCCTTGAACCATCGGATATCTGTCACACCGCCCTTGTTAGCACCAATAGCACCGCTCTCACGAACTGCCCGAAGATCCCAGCATTTGGCAAAGCCATCCGCAGAGCCAGAGAGTACGCGATAGCCATCCACTCCCCAGTCAAGGCCATAGATAGGCTGGATATGACTGTCGAGCAGCATGACCATACGGCCGCTTCGTAGATCCCAGATCCTCGCCATGCTATCTAGGCCTCCGCTTGCGAGAAGAGAGCCCTCCTGGTTGAAGCTAAGAGTATAAACCTCTCTGGAGTGTCCCTCTTGCAGCTGTAACTCAATCCCACTCGCCACATCCCACAGGCGCCAGGTTGTGTCAAACGATGCTGAGGCGAGATACTTTCCGGAAGGATGATACTCCACTCGGCATACTCTTGCGGAGTGTCCTTGCAGGGTTGCAAGAGGTGTATCTTGCTCGAGCGACCAGAGGTTGATATTGCCTTCTTCCCCACTTGAGGCAAAGTTTACTGTGGAAGGGGTAACGTTTGAGTCGGGCATAGTGGCTCCGGGGTACCAAGCGATGCCACCTACACGCCCGGTATGTCCTCGGAATGTCTTCTTCTCCTCCAGATTAGGAACGTCCAGTAACCTGATGCCGCCCCCCCAGTTGCCGACAGCGAGCGCCTGACCATTAGGCGAGAATCGAGCAATACTCAATGGCCTCTCTCCCGCTATCTGTGATCCGAAGAGCTCGAAACCTTTCAACCGGTCCTGGATACCCTTCCTGAACTCCATATGTGTCTTCAGTGGTATGGAAGATTCTGCTCTTTGGAACGCAAGGCGATGCTTTGTCCGGGGTAGGGAGAAGTGTAGGATGTCGCGCCGTGCATCTTTGAGCTCCTGGGAGGCTGGTGTGTAGAACTCTGCATCGCCGTCATCAACAGCTTCCTGATCTTCCATTTCAACATCTTGGTGCTGGCCACCCGCAGCCTCCTGTTCTTGTAGCATCAGCTCGCGCAAGCGCTCTCTGCGGTCTGCGGGCCCTTCGCCAAATAGCGTGATAGGCTCGCCCATCTCACGCAACTTCGCGCGGACTTGTGCATCGTTTGTTGGTACTGCTATAGCTGCTGCGCGTCGCTTGCGATCGAATTGTGAGATAATGGCCGAAGCCTTTTCAGCTGGTACGCCGGCAGCCGCCGAGGGCATGGTATAGTCCCGGTCAATAGCTGAGCCATAACTTAGTAAATGATCGGTCGTTGAAAGACGGACTTGGACTTACGGATGTTAGCCAGGTCTATCCCACCCATGGCTGTGTCCTATTAAATCCCACTCGTTAACTGCTGGATTTCTCCTTGAGCTCCGTTCTAGCGCTCAGCGTTGCCTCTCCTTCATGGAAATGACGCGCCTCTGAAAGCTGCGTAAACACAACTATTGCGCAACGTGAACGGAAGAAGTAGGTGCTGCCTTACCTCCTGCGGCTCCTCCTCCACATATGCCTGTCGCGATGGGTGCATCATCTTGAAAACGATGCAGGAAGTGCTTCCGGAGGGAGGATTTAGACAATCGACGCGCACGTTGATGCCGAACGCGGGAAACTGGAAAATGATGCTGGAAATGTCGCAAGTGCTGTTGTACGGTTCATGATTGTCGGGGAAGCTCGCGCCCCGCAGAAAAGACGGGAACGCCGAGACTCCCGCAAAATGACGTCCAGGGTTCAAATCCCGACTACTGGACACCAGATCGACCTTTCTTTCTCCGCTTTTGCTTCTGTATTATCTTTCCTCTACTACATTATTCCACTCCTGTTGTCAACGCCATTACTATTGTGTTATTGCCGATGCTGTTATGGCCTTGTATTAGTGTGCATCTTTCCTATCTCATACGCATCGCCGACTTACACGTACAATTCCCCGGAAATGAGTCTTTATAGAGCTGTCAACACTCGCACGAATGGACGTCTAAAGTTGTCGCATATCCTATTCACTTGCCTTGCTGCATCACCGCTCGCCCACCGGGTTTCTTTTGCCGCTGCGCAGCATTTCCCGGTTTGTCCGAGCGTTCCTTCCTCATGTCCTGTACCATATACCGGCCTCCGCTTCCTGCAAACCTCTGTGCCGAACGCAACTCCCGGCAAAGACTCAAGGTCAATATATACATACCGAATTTCTGCATCGTACTGTGCAAAAGGCCGCCGCCTTGATCCGACACGCAATCTATTCAACTACCAACCCCCGGATGCGGTTAAGAATGAGGCAACGCCTTCAGGGAGGAAAGACAAGAGGGCAAGGCCTGCAAGCGGGCAGGACGCTTTTTTCGTGAACACGATAGACGCATCGGGATCTGTGGCTTTCGGGGTAGCCGACGGTGTAGGAGGCTGGACAGAGTCAGGCGTAGACCCGGCTGATTTCGCCCACGGCCTTTGCGACTACATGGCTTCAGCAGCAGGGGGTTTCCCGGAGGGGTTCAAGATGACGAAGTCCTTGTCGCCCCGGGAACTGCTCCAAATTGCCTATGAAAAAGTTCAGAAGGATAAAACCATCCACGCCGGTGGTAGCACTGCTGTGGTCGCAGCTGCACAGCCAGACGGACAAATGGACGTGGCGAAGTAAGGGCATTCCACTCAAACTATTCCAGTTACCTTCGCTAAGTCCACATAACAGTCTTGGAGATTCCCGTTTCATGCACATCAGCCTGAACGCTGTCCGCTACTTCTCCGAGGCACAGACCCATGCCTTTAACACCCCTTACCAGCTTTCTAAAATCCCGCCTCGTATGCGTGCCCAGATGGCCCTGTTTGGCGGAGCCCTCATGGACCTTCCGAAGGATGCAGCTGTCACATCCCATCAACTCCGTCATGGTGATGTGCTTGTGTTTGCGACGGACGGCGTCTGGGATAATCTATACCCTCAAGACATTCTAAGCATCGTTAGTCTTCATATGACAAGCTCTGAGGCTTGGAAAACCGGTGATGATGGCGCGCTGCAGGTCAGCGATAAGCTACGCCAATTGACCAGGGAAGGAGCCACAAAACCCAACAACACACTTCAAGCTTTGATGGCATTAGCTGTGACAAGGGAGGCCAAAGAGGCAAGCGAGAGCAGGACCAGAGACGGTCCTTTTGCCCAGTACGTTCATAGATATTATCCAGATGAGGGTTGGCATGGCGGTAAAACGGACGACATTTGCGTAATTGTGGCGGTAGTTACAGATGTCGATCAAGACTAACACCAGGCAATAAACATCCTGCTATGAAGTCTTGAAGCGCAGTCATGGATGGTACCGATGTGTTTGAATGCTCGGTTCTTCGCGGCCCTTTTAACCTCATACAACCCCCAGGAAAGGAGGCGTTCGTATCATCTTGCAGCGTTCAGAAAATATATCAATGGATTCATAAGAAACTCCAAATCTATCTGGGTTACCCCCGGGCTCTATCTCCGAGCTGTAGCACTAGCGTAGAGTTACAATGAATATGGAACGAATGAATTGGTGCATACATAAGGTAGAAGAAGTGTGGTGGGCTTTTGTTCAAAGAGACTTAAAGCTATGAGGTCACCGGCACCTGACTACGTGACAGCGAGCGATCCGCGCCGCTCGCGTCTCGACCACCATTGCCCCTGTCGATCTGACTCCAAACAATAACCTCCTTGCGATGGTACTTGAATCCGCATCGCCTGGGCAGCATAACCAGATGCTAGGTCGGAAGATCAGGCATCCAAGATCTACCAACTTCGATGGGACAAAGCATGATGAGGAGCAGCGCTCTCCAAAGCGACGTCGCATCGGCGGTGGCGACTTCTTCAGGCGCACGAAAACAGACGCCCCGGACTCGGAAGCCGAAGAAGATAACCCCGGATTAAACGAAGGAGGTGATACTCACGAGACGGACCTGGAAACTGCTTTACCAGAGATCCAAACTGATCAGAAGGCCATTGAGGAATATGAGAAGCGGAGAGCTGTCGAGTGTGAGACTGGTGCCAGGGAGAGTAAGGGTTCGACTGAAACCAAGTGGGTCAAGGGGAGGAGCTCTATATACCTGGATGCCTTCAACTTGGCTCTTGACACAGTATTAGAAGAGGAAGCGCATTTGTTCGATGCCGCAGAACATGGTGTATTCAGAGCTTTTCGGGAGTTGAGCTACGAGGCTCAATACCTGTACGTCAAGTCGATGACATGTTTCATGCACCCATCTCTGTCTCATAAACTGACTGTTCACAGATATGTACGTTTATTCCTTCGAAAAACTTCCGCCTGGCATCGAGTCAACTCCCTGGGCTACCATAGCGACATCGCAGACCTTGAGGGGGCAATTGCAATGCTTCAGCAAAGGAGAGATCTTCCAGCTGGGACTGGTGTGCATTGTTCGCATCCGGGCGAGCTTGAACTGCCAGAAGGGACAGCCTTAAGCTCATCCTTCACATTTGCGGACCAATCCGAGACAGAGATTACCACCTTGAAGGAGGCTTCTTCTCTTCTAAGATTGGAAGAGCTGAAGACCCTCGCCAAGGACGCAAAAGTCCAAGGGAAGAACAAGCAAGAACTTTTGAAGGCTCTGCGATGCGCGAGTGAGAAGCAGACAGGTCTTGGTCGTTTTGGCTTGAAACGATCAGACACTGAAACCTCTACTCGATCCACTGGATCAGGAGTCGGCGGTGACCTTCCAGAGATTGCAGAAGACATTGGAGACACCGACTCCAATCGTGATGTTCACTTCATGCAGAGAATTTTGGCCATCACTGGTCCATGTGTACGCTTGTCTCTGGCGCCATTGAAGCTGTTCGAAAGAGTACATTTGGTATTTTACAGGTCAACTGAATGGACTGAGAAATCGCTCACTACTATTATACTAGCAAAGATTGCAAGGCGGAATTTTCCACCATACATTGTCTCACGCTCAGCAAACATCTTTCCATCTCGCGCGCTGTTGTTGGAGTTTGAAGCCGCTATCAGGACCCAGTCTCGCGTTGACAACCTTCTGGAGTTCAGTAATGTCCCCAACGCCGAAGCTTTCAGGATCATACTGGACATATATGAGGACGTTTATCCACGCTGGCTCGTGGTAATGAAGGAAGAGATCTCAAAAGAAGACACCATTTACCACAGTGGCGAAGGAGCCTATCTTCGGCGTCTATCACCAGCATGGGTATACACGCGAATCATGCATAAAGCCGCCTATGTGATGGGACGACTGAAGCAGCATAAGTGGGAACATTCGCTACTTTGTGAGCTTCTAGGACAACGGCTTTTCCACTCTTCCCGTAGAGGAGCTTGGTATCAACGCAAAGCTCTACTGGAAGAGCATTATATGGCTGCCTTGACTCCGGATGAGGGACGTAGTGACGAAGCGCAGAAGAAGCACTGGAAACGTGTTGCTCTTCAGACATGCCAGGAAGGCCTGGAAGACCCTCTCGTCCATATCATACACCACTACGACTTGCAGAAAAGGGTTCAGAAGCTTGAGAAATGGCTTCGAATACCAAAGAGAGCTCAGCATGACTTCAGCCACGTCAGGCTAACAGCACCTGTTGAGGTTACAGTAGAAGGTACTCGCATCGAAAAGGAGGGCCCGGCTCAGCTCGACTTCGAGGAAAGCAGAAGAAACTCTGCAACACCCACAGGCAACAGAAGAGGTGCTAAAACCATATGGGAAGACCCCCTCGAAGGCAATGGCGAGTGTTCCGTTGAAGCTATGTGTTTGTCGCACTACCGATCTCAAGGCTGGAAGGGCTACCATAGCGAAGGTGGCATTGTTCGGACGCTGTTCGCCTACCTCTTCTACGATGTCTTTTTTACCTATGTTCCGAATGTTTTCCAGACGCCGTACCAGACCTGCCCGCTGGACCTACACACAGACGCATTCTATCCGTGCCGACTGTCGGAGATAAACCATCGGCTCGCGGACCTAGGCAATGGCGGTGCAGAGGCGCTGATTCGACGGGTTTGGGACGAACACTCGGAGAAAAAGACATGTGTTGTCGGGCTGGATTGGTCCTTTGAGCTGGAAGACCTGGTGGCCATCGCGCGATGCTTCCCTGGCGATGCGCTGGCGACAGTGTGCAAGGTGTTGGCTCAGGAGTACGGGCAGAGAGGCGGGGGCATACCGGATTTGTTCCTTTGGCATGACGAAAAGAAGGAAGTCATGTTTGTGGAGGTCAAGAGTGAGAACGATCGGCTTAGTGATACGCAGCGGCTCTGGGTCCACGTTCTCACGGGAGCGGGGATCAGGGTCGAACTCTGCAATGCAGTTGCAAAGGAGGTGAAGAGAGTCATCGTAGAGTAAGGCAATTGTCTCGCCGGTGCTCTCGATGGCAACCTCTCACTTGCACGGTTTGGAACCTAGGTACAGGGGCTTGCGAGCGGGATTAGATCTAAGGATCTGGCGCATCAATGATACCCAATTAACTTCGAGACATCTGAAGAGTCGGGCGTTCATATGTGATCATTGATGCCTTGGGTAAACATTTTAGAATGAGGCTGACACTCTCGCCGTATTAACTAGATGACAGCTTCCCGGAAAGCGAGTGACAGATCATAGTATGAAGGAATGTCATGCGTCTTGAAGCAAGAACGGACCTGATTACCGAGATGGCTGGAGAAGCCTCCCTTGGGAAGATTGTCGAAGTTTGCGTGTAGACAATAGCAGAACCACCAAGCTACGGCTCATGTAAGCATGACATTGTCCGCCTGAGGCAATTGCACGTTTCACGAGGAGGACCCTTAGACACCATTGTCGACTGGCGGACGGCTATTGTTCAACCTTATTGTCACGACTGGTCAAACTCAGGGTTCTTCTTCGACCTCCAACCCCAGACGTCCCCTCAACTCCAACTGTTTGAACATGGTAACCAGAACGTCTTCAACAGCCATCTTCACGAACGAGTCTCTACACACGAAACCAGCCGCATCTTGATGGTGTCCATTCGAATCGGGATCTTGCATAGCCTTGTCGAGGCGCGGGTTTCAGCGATATTTACCGATTGGCTTCATGACAGCAACCTCGGGCAATACAGCTCACCCTTGACCATCCACCCCGGACCGAGCCACCTTCTGAAGCTGAACTTGCTTCGCCTTGGAAATTGGGTGTCGAGAGTAACGTACGGGGCAAAGGACTCGACATGAGGGGCTCTCTCGCTGTTGGCGGGGTCTCGCGGCGTAAGCCCCCAAACTGGACGCAAACATGAAAGAACGACAGGCTGAGGACCTTCGAGTCTTACAAAGCATCCGCTACTCCAAATTGGAAGAGACTTCTGTATTCGGCTGGCCAGTTTCCCGACCGGCCGTCTTCCCCTCCCAATGCGACCGCTCATTATTTCCCCCTCAACATCTCATTGATCAAGCCATTTGAATCAGGCGAGTTCAACGCACTTATTATTAGCTATCGCGAGCGCGCCGCCTGTTGTTCAATCCGCCGGCTTGGACCATTTGTATCCTTCGTGACAGTCGCTGTGGCTAGCGAGCCGCACGAGTGGTCCCCCAACAAGCTGCATGACCTCCAGCTTCCGCACGGATGGGACCTGCTGTGTCAGTTGCCCGGTCGATGAGTGGAAGGTACGAGATGGAGAGGTGGGAGGAGAGGTGATTTGCGCATCTCTCGGACCTTCTACTCGTGCCCCGTCAATCAGCTCATCCATAGTCTTGTCGCTCTTGTCGCACGAATTACTGAGACTGCGGTAACGCCTGGAAAACGTGCAGTAACCCTCCCATGATAACGGTCGCACGACGTCGGAAGCGGAAACGATGCATGGTCACTTTACGAGGCCATTCCCACAAACCGGAATGCGAACCTGAAGCGCGGCGGCTCTTACTGGAGAGCTCAGAAATCAAGGTGGAGGGGACCGTTGAGCAAAACTTCTCTCGTCCCTGGTCGAGGGCAGCTTCGGCTTGACGAATGAGTATCCACCCAGCCGCGATCCAGTCCTACAGAGCAATTCCACCCGCTCTGCTCGGCCCCATAGGTTGGCCGAAACACCGTCTGGGGCTGGAAAAACCGGTGCGTCTAGATTGCGGAAGAAGGCAAAGCGACGTTCCATCCACAGAGACGGTGAGGTTCTATCACCTCGTGGATCCAGCGAAAGTGGCGGCCGTCGTACCAGATAGGAGGAGAGGGGCCACGAACGGATGCCGGCAGGTTTCATCGCAAGTCTCTAACGCGTACTGAGTACTGCTCCGGAGCATTTCGGTATGACAAAGCGACCGTGTCTGTGGCTGGTATGTTGAAGATCTGGTGGAGTATACGAATTACGGGCATTGAATCGGCTAAGTACGATTGTCGCACCGCCGGGCTGTGCCAAAAACTATCGACGTTGTGTATTTTGTCGCACGCCCTCTGTAGCAGCGGTGAACTGACTCGTGTACCAGAACGCGACTTTATTGTGTCATGGTGGTCAGTTCTTTTCCAACTTTGCCCTTTACGGAGACGAATGAGCATCGAGTCTCGTCCTGTTTTTACCGTCGGCTGATGCGCGTGGACGGACCATGATCGCGACGAACGTGCCGACCTAGGGTCACTCTTCCAGCCTTCCGTGCGCCGATCATGGCCGAATGACTGTCGACTCCCGCACGGCGCAGTCCTCTCGCTTGATGTCAGCAGGACTGCGGTACTCTGGCAACAAGAATGGCATCGTCTGGAAGTCGTAGGGACGATGGTGAGACAGTCAGGGACGAAAATCCTGAGGCTGATGACGACTCTGCCGTTGTATACGCAGTTTCCGCGCCGAAAATTCACCAACTTCACCTAGAGCGCACGGATGTGGCAAGGAGCGTCCTTTACGCGACGACGGTTGTAGGTATCTAGTCCATCAGGGTGCACCTACTTTGCCTATCTCTCTCGCGCTTCGCTCTATCTCGACTGAGCGGGCCGGGCCTTTTCCTACAAGTTTTGGCCCCTCGGTTTCTCGGCTGGCTGGCTACTGGCGTACGGCTTCGTCCCCGCCCTAGCATCTGCAGCTACCGATTAGAAGGTCGCTGCTAGGCATCGACTGGCACCGGAAAGGGCCCGCTGTCGCCCGCCCG
This sequence comes from Myrmaecium sp. VS I D KN 1, assembly GCA_019775845.1. NCBI lineage: Eukaryota > Fungi > Ascomycota > Dothideomycetes > Valsariales > Valsariaceae > Myrmaecium > Myrmaecium sp. VS I D KN 1. The sequence continues at coordinate 82,195 of JADQAV010000010.1, read as the reverse complement.
CACATGTACCAAACTTTCGCTGCATCTGTCCAACAGCACGAAGGGCCGTTTCGTTCCAAAGCTGGGGTTCATGCCCCATCCGGAAGAGTCACACTATGCCGCACGTCGCTGACGGCTCGCACTGGAACGGGGCGAGCGTGAGGGAGCAAACGAAAAGGCTCGCGAGCTTGACGCCCAAACCGGCAGCGCTTTTCGGCCTCACGATCGAGCGGGCTTGCTTCGCGTGTTGATGGCTGAGCAGTTCAGCGTCTCCTAGCGACAAACGTGCAATGTTTACGCTTGGTCGAGAAGGATCAGAGCAAAACTCTTCTCTCCGCTTCCAAGGTCGTGCAGCACACACGCCTTGGCCAAGAAGCCGGATTTGTTGCAGAGAGACGCAGGATGCATGGTGTGCTAGCCTTAGCGGGAGCCCTACAGCCATTCATTCAACGTTGCTCTCTCCCGCTTCCTGCAATAGTACCCGACATTCTGAGGCTGCCAATGGCACCGCGGCGGCTTGTTTTGCAGTGCATCCCACAGCAGTGCGTTGAACCTATGGCACGCTTTGCGGGCAGCCCACCCCACTTCGAGGGGTCGCCCATGCTCTTTGCCGGGGCTTCCTCGCAATGCTCCCCAAGGCCGGCTTCTGGCATCAGCTACAAGAACCACCAGCCCTCCCGGCGCCGCTCCCCTCTTACTTCCTCCTTCATGAACAGATCTTGTGCCACACCCACACATCACCATCACGGTTTCTTGCGCTCCTCCACGCCGCAAGAAAACCTTCCATTCAGCACACTTCTCGCTTAAGTCAATCGCCAGCTCTCTTGCCGTCTGCGTTTGACTCTTTCCCTCAGGGAAAGCTCGTTGTCAGATCTACTCTAAACCCCTCTCGACCAATCGGAACGCTCTTGTACACCGCTACATCAGCCAGGTACTTTTCTTAAGTACCTACGCAATCAACGCCAGTCAACATGGAATTTGACTTTCCCCGACCTTCTTCCACCCTGGATATCGACAGGAAACCCTCCTACTTTGACGACGTAACTCTCGACAGTGGCATCCTGGACGACGCACCCACCATGATGTCACCGACGAATAGCACAACAGGATTCTTTTCTCCGACGGACTCATCGCTCTGGGACGACAACTTCTCTAACCCGTTTCCTGAAAGGAGGGATATGGTCCCTCAAGTGTCGACACACACCATGTTCGACCAGAGCAATAACAACAACCCCTTCATGCGCATGCCTCCTAACCAAGCTGCTACCTACGGCCAGCAACCATCAGCATGGCCTATGGAGACATCCTCAGGATCCAGGACTCCAACCGCCACAACAATAGGCGCATTTGGTCACGAATTCGAGCACTCTCAACCAAGCTTTATCCCAACCCAATCAATGTTCGGCGGCCTTCCCAGTTCCAACAACGTCCGTCCGAGCTCAATATTTCCCCCGACACAACAAGACACGCCCATGTCGCCGCATTCTAACGAGGACTGGATGAACCTGGCTGCTCAGGAGCGGGAGCAACATCAACGACAAGGCACCAAGCGGATGCGACCAAACACGCCCCCCAGAGCTATGTCCCCTTTCCAAAGACCGGGAGGCATCCGAAAGAAGAACACCCGCTTTGAGATCCCCGCCGAAAGGAGCTTGGGAAACATCGATCAGCTCATCGCTCAGTCTACCAACGAGGAAGAGATCAAGGAGCTTAAGCAACAGAAGCGATTACTCAGGAATAGACAGGCCGCGTACGACTCCCTTTTCATTTGGTCATTGGTTCTAAGGCCATTTCATCATGTGTCTCCCATGCTAACTTTTCTTGCAGCCTTGATTCCCGTCAGCGGAAAAAGAAGCACACTGAAGAGCTGGAAAAGGAGAAGAAGCTCTGGACTGAACAGATGACAGAGCTTGAAGAACAGTGTGCAAACCTTCGCATGGCGTGTGAAAATATCGCTCGCGAGAGGGACGAAGCCCAGCTCAAGGCTCAAAGAATCATCGACAACCTCCAGTGGGACAAGGAAGAGCTTGTTCGCAATCACACGCTGGAGACCGGCGAGCTCCGAAAGAAGATTACTCTCCTCACCGAGAAGCTCGAGCAGCAAAGCGGCACCGCCATGTCGGTCGCTCCAAGCTCGACCTTCGCCGACTTCGCGTCCGATATGGGCAACCTTACCATGGGAGGCACCGAATGGGGCGATGCCGACAACTATGTCTTCCTGGACGAGTTTTGCAACACCCAAGAGCTTCAGCAACAAGAACAACAGCCCTCCAACACTCTTGTCGTCGCTTCGCGGCCCAAGGATGTTTCCGAAGACAAGCCTGTTGCTTCTGGCCTGCTTCTCATGCTTCTCCTCTGCGGTGCGTTTGTCGCCAGTAAGTCCTCTGGTTCGACAGCTCCCCCTCTTCCGAAGATGCCGGAAGATGTCCGTGCTGCGTCCGCTACCGTCCTTGACAGCATTTTCAAGGATGCTGGCGTTTCGCCGTCTACGACGTCCACCGCTGCATTCATTGCCAACCGTGTTCAAGGCTTGGAGCCTGCTGCCTCCGGTGCCGTCAACTGGAATAAGCACGGCACACTAAGCGGGGCGGAATTCGCAAGTCTTACCAATGGTGGCTCTACGCTCGACCAGCAATTCAACCAGCTTGTCAATCCTTCAAAAGAACAAGAGCTCGAAGACGCCTTTTCCATGACTGCATCACAATACAACTCGCTCACCTCTGCCGACTTTTCCCGTCGTGCGTACAATGTTGGCAACGACGACGCGGAGCCGCTATCTCCTGGCTCACAGCCTTCGCATCGTCGCAACTTGGCGGAGACGCTTGCGGCTATGCGCGCAGAAAACAAGGGGGAGTCCGCGGCCGACGTCTACACGCGGAGTCTCCTTTGGGAGCGGATCCCAACAGAGGTGGTTCGTGAGTTCAAGCGCATGGTCGAGGAGAGCGATCGTCTCACTACCGAGAACGGCGAGAAAGTGAAGAACGAAGTCTCCAGCTAAACATCGCTGTCTACGCCGCTATTTCCTTACGACATATTCGCCTTTTCCAGTTTTTCGCTACTTTTGCATGACCGTTCATCTTTACTGGTCTTCTTTTGCACTACGGGGTTTACCGAACCGCCCACCTAGGGCATGCATATTCTCACGGAGGGTTTCATTTTCACTCTCTACCATCACTTTGTCACCGAAGACGTCAACGCTCTTTAAGCTCCCGACGCCATCGCACGGGGCTCTATTTCTTTTGTAACGAGGCATTATGCATAGTCAATGATGGACCGAAAGGACACAGGACATTCACGGATTCATGGGTTTCATGGCATCAGATGGATATTACGGCGACGATGATCACGCGTTTTCACCATTCACTTGGCCGACCGGATACTGGCACGAGGCTGCCTTTTCTTTGTTCTTTCCATCATTCCCTTTAGCACCATGTATGCAGAGCTTAGCGAGCACGCTATCGGGTTTTCTCAATTGCTTTTCCTATTATTTCCTTTGATTATCTTTTGGTATCTCATTACATCTTCATTACTATTTTTCACTGGGTGTACATGCCTCCGAAGGGCAGATCATACTTCATTTTGACCACTGGTCATTTGTTTGATGTTACTTTATCGCTTAGGCACATGGAGTGCTCTTCTTGGACACATAAGGGGTTCCATTTTGATCACATTTTGTCTTCTTCTCATCATCGGCACGGGCGGCTTCATTGTTTTCTTCAGCTGCCGTTGCCATAGGGAGTTCTCACTTGTTGGTTTCCTAATGATCTGGAATGATTTAAGTGGTTGGCTATGGGGGAACGAAGTGAAGAGATACTTGAAACGGTTACTGGTCTTCTGGTGGTTCTTTCCTAGCTACGGATCGGCAGGGTTTGGAAGGTCTAGGTAATCGGTACTCTAGCGGATACTACAGGTCAAATCGCAGGAAACCAAAGCCGGTTTCTCTGCCCCATTCTCTCACAGACCGTCTTTCCTTCTTGTGACCTGATTAGCCGTGACATATCCCATGTTCCCCTCCGCTCGGTATCGCGCGATATCCCTTCTCACGGTCTCGCTTTCACACACCTAAATAGATTGCCAACAACATGAGACACATGCCCTTTTCGTGCAACAGCATAATCTCACGACTCTCCCGTCCTTGCAGTGATAATAAACTGCCAACAAGACACGCCCGTCTCCCCCTCCCCCGCCGCCCTCCGCCCCCCGCCCCCCCTGATCTCCTGACATCGTCCCCCTTTTCCCGAGACACACACACACACTCCAACCACCCAACCTCGCTCACATGTCTGTATGTGTGAGCGCATGCCGTAGGTCGTAGGGGTCGTCTGCCGACATGCAAGCCGATCGATCGATCAACGGCTCGAGACGGACAACAACGCTCTTTTCGCCCGTGTGGAATTTCTTTTCCTTTTCTCCCCCCTGGACCGTCAATAAACAGGAAATCTCAGATGACAAGGGGGTCAGGGCAGGGGGAGCGCTTGGAGAGGGGCAGGAGGAGCAGGGAGAACAGGGAGAACGGGAGACGGCCACGACAACGTGGCTGCTTGGAACCCCCCTCCCTGACGCTTCTCCCCCTTGCTCGCTCACAGTGTGAGGGAGGGAGGGAGGGAGGGAGGGAGTGTGCTCACACCGCCGCCGCATTTTCCCCCGCGCCTGAGCCTAGTTTGGGGGGAACGGACGACGAGTGGGGGGAGGGGGAGAAGCGAGACAGAAAAGCGAGAGAAAAAATGCCGAAACCCGGTCGGTCCGTCTGCCGCGCGCCTTCTCAGCGCCAGTGAGCTTTTAGCCCAGTCAGCGCTGTCGGCCTGTCAGCCTGTCAGCCAGCCAGCCACCGAGGAGGGAGGGTGATGAGGTGAAACTTCCGCGATGTCTGCTTAAAGGAGGAAGGGAGGATGGGAAGCATGGCGAGGCAAGGCAAGGCAAGGCACGGGGCAGTGCGTGTGTGCAATTCGTAGGATGTACCGTGCGTAGGAGTATGATATCCGTGCCTCAACTCCTATCTCATCGATCTACAATCTACAATCAATCTATCTGGCTATCTATCCTCAGCCTCCCCACCTCAGCCTCATCCTCAGCCTCTTCTCGCCTCCCCTCCTGCTCGCCCACTTTTTTCGCTCCTCTTTTTTCTTCGATAAGCGGGCCTCAGGTTGCTCGTTCGTTCGTTCGTTCGTTCGCTCGCTCGCCCGCTCGTTTGTTTTGTTTCGGTTTGTTGGTCGTCCCATTCCTCGACTATTTGTTCTCCACACAAATCTTCCCTGACGCTGCAAGACATGTGATGACGCGGTGGAAGGGAAGGAAAGGAAAGGAAAGCGTTAGGGGATATGAATGGCGATATAAATGAGATCTTATGGAATTACGTATGAATATATAATCCGTCCTGCCCATCTTCCTATTCCGAAACCTCTTACTACTTATACCCCTTTTCCTTCAACGAAAAGCCACGACAAGATGGTATCTTGAATAAAAACAGAAAAACGGCAAACGCGAAGACAAACGATGCCAGTACAGGTGTACATGCCGAATAAACCAAGCCACCTCTCTGCTCCAAGCAAACGGCTTCCCCTCTTACTCCGTGAGAGTGAGGGAAACGAGCCTCGCGCGTAGCCCAGCTGGGCGGGAGATCCTTACGCTCTTACCCCGAAATCCTCTCTGCCATCCTTCGTTCGTACGAAGTCGTCGTCATTGTCGGATTCTTCTTTTTCTTGGGTGTATCCTACTTGGGATTATACTTCTCCTTCCAGATCCTGTAGGGGTCGCCATGTGGTCAGCATGTCAATCATACCGCAAGGGATGTGAGTGAGTCGTGAGGCGAAGAGAAAGAGAGTGAAAAGAAAGAAAGGCGAGAAGGAATGACGCGCCAAACAACGCGAGGACGCAGGAGATAGAACTGATTACAAGAAAAAAAGAGAAAATGTGAAAAAAGGAGAAGACAAAGCACGGTACCACCAGGCAAGACAGAAAGTCCTCGACAAGCCAGCCTTCGTCGCGGGAAAACTTCCGATGCATGCACGCACGCATGCATGATTCCAGGCGAGAAATCGAGGCACCTCAGCCTTTCCTTGTTTTCTTTTCCCTCTGCCTCTCTCTCACACTTTTCCCCACCCCTCTCGCTCCCTTCCACAAAACGTGCGCACGCACACACGCACACAAAACGCACATAAACACGCACGCAAAAACGCAATACGCAAAACGCACAGCAGCAGCAGCAGCAGCAAAACACCACCACTACGTTCCTTCTTCCACCCCTTCCCCCCACCACTCACCCGCCTACCTACCCACCCACCGTTCGCCACGTGTAAGCGAGCGAAGCAGAAAGGGGGGTCATCTTCGGAAGCGAGCGAGCGAGCGAGCCGAGGAACGGACCACCACCCAACCCCCCTGTCCCCGGCACTGCACTGCACTCAAAGAGCCAGCGGGTCGGGATGCTGTGCAGGGGTGGGGTGGGGAGGGGTTGGGTGAAGGTCGGTTGTTGCTTGAGAAACGGCGATGACGACGTTGATGGACGATGACGATGATGATGCTCGGATCATCCTCACATCACTCGGAGCCGCAAAACAGCCCCACCGACCCTGCCCCGCCGCTTTTCTTCATTTTTTCTTCTAGAAAAGAAAAATGGGGGTGAGAGAAAAGGTGGGCCCTCTTGGAGAGGAAGAGAGGTGGAGTTGGAGAGTGCCGGAGAGCGGTACATGTGAGCGTGCTGAGTACGATAGCGTTAGGGGTCTGAGCTGCTGCGCTGCTCAGCAGCAGCGGCAGGCCGAGAAGAGGTCCGTCCCATGCGTGTGTGTGTGCAGAAGTCCGTTCGCAGGTGGACGCTCACCAGAACGGCATGTCAAGGTGAGGTGAGGATGGTGTCCGTGGCTGAGCATGGGCGGGTGTCAAAGTGTCAGTGTGCGCGCGCGCCTCTCTGGGGTGATGAGCGAGCCGTATTGACCATCCTCGTCACCGTGAGCAGACCCTGGAAGGAAGAGAGAGAGAGGGAGAGAGCGTTGGGGGAGGAAAGGGAGAGGCAGGGGCCATACGGACGTGACACCCTGTCATCCGTCCGGGACCATCCTCCTTCCACCCCCACACCCGTTGCGCAAGAGACAAAGACCACCCCCAAGCGCGAAGGAAGAGGACCCTGAAAAAGAGAGGGCGAGAAAGAGAGTGACGGAGAGCCCAACCCCTGGCCCGAGCCACGTCCGTCCGTTCGTGCTCGTCCGTCCGCCCGCCCGCCCCCCGCCCGGGCCGGCCGGCGGGAAACCCGGGAATTTCCGCTGTGGGTCGGGCCCCCACACGCTTGTCACGGGCTATGCCGCCGGGCAGCCGGCGGCGGGTGTCCTCTCGACATTTTGTCCCTGGTCTAAGCGCGGTTGCCGAGGGGGGAGAGAGGAGGATGGTAAAGGGGGGACAAGCTAGCTCGTCCGGTGATGGCCTTCTAGGAGAGAGGACCGTGTACGAAGGATGTTGTCTAGTCTGGTGGGGGTGATGGTGAAGAAGAGCTAAGGCATGCCGGCGGCCGTTCGGACTGCTTGCTGCTTGCTGCTGCTGCTGCTGCTTGCTGTGTTTTTCCCTATTCTCCGACGGCCGTGCTGCTCTCCACCCCCGGTCGGGTCGGGGCCACCCGGTCAATTCTCTCTACTCTTCCTTTTTTTCCCTCCCCACCTCGTTGCGTTTTGCGTCCGGACCAGGATGTGTCCTTCGTAAGCGAGGAGCCATGCGGCAAGGGAGGGGGGACCAGGTCGTCGAAGCGGTTATGCAGGTAATCGGGACGTCCTCAGCCTATGGATCCGTCTTGGCACCAGCCTGCTGAAACAACAGTCGAGGGGCCCAGGGAGGGCCAGGGAGTGGGGGCGGAGGGGGGCCATCTGGGGTTTGTTTTTTGTTGATGTTTATGGAAGCCCCGTGCGCGCCCCCCTTCACGAAGCATTCCACCCTCGGCGTCATTGTTTTGTTGGCCATTCCTTCCGGCCTCTCTGCTCCTGCTCGTGCGCAGGTACCGCGGGAGGCGAGGATAAGGTAGTCCTGCAGGCTGCGATGTGCTCCATGGGAGGTCGAAGAGCCAGTCGGATCTCTTGCCTTGGAGCACGGATAAAAAGAAGAAAGATGCCGGGAAAGATCTCGTGAAGATAGGAAAAACGCAAAACAAGTTTCGGGAGTGACGGCACGCACGTGTGCGAGTGTCGCAGAAAACAAGACAGACAGAACTTGACAGAAAAGAGAGAAGGAAAAAGGAGAAGGCAGGTATTGTGGTGACAACGAAGACAAGAGAGACGCAGGATGATTGAAAAAAGAAAAGAAATGGGAGTTGGAATCACCCTCAAAGACGTACCAAGAATTGCCAACCGTCGGGCTGCCTTTCTGCTCTGCCAGGCGGAGGTACTGCGCCGCTTTGAACTGCAAGGCGTGAAGTCAGCTGTTAGCCATTGCCTTTATTCTGTGAATGACTGATGCCCAACAAGTAAGGCTGAGGATGAGGCCAACGTAGGCTGACGGTCTATCAGCCTCAAGCAAGCAAGCCACATGCCAGCCCGCTCACTACAGGTGGTGCAAAGACGGTTGCCTTGCTGCCAGCTTGCTGCCTCGGACTGTGAATGACTACGCCATCACGCCAAGTAGTAACTGTTCGGATACCAGACAGAACAGGTGGGAGGGTAAGAAGCACCAGAGACATGGAAAGGGGAAGGAGAGATGTATGAAAGCCTGAAGATAACTCACCTTATCCTTCTTCCCCCCAAAGCCCTCCAAATAGCACCAAGCAACCTCATTCATCGCATCGGTGTCACCCAAGTTCGCAGCCGTCTCGTAGTACTGCCGGGCCGCGACGGGATCTCGCTCGACCCCCCAGCCGTGCCGGAAGCAGTTGGCCAGCTCGAAGATGGCGAGGACCAGCTCGCCCTTGGCCGCGCCGCCCTTCTTCATCCCCGCCTGCAGCGCCAGCGCCTCCACCTCCGCGCTGTTCGCCGCCGCCAGCGACAGGTACGTGATCGCCCGGCCCGGGTCCGGCGCGCATCCCCAGCCGTGTCTGTTGTGAAGCGTTCCCCGGCGGAAGAGGGAGGGGTTAGCAATCAGTCAGTCGTTCACCCGCGCCAGGCTTCCTGGAAGACGGAAACCCCTGAAGAAAGGGGGCCAGATAGGAGTAAGAAAGGGGCGAAAGCTCACCTCAAAGCCAATCCATACAGCACCTGGCTCAGCGCATTATTCGCCCCCTCCGGATCCGCCAGTCGGCCAAACATCTTCGTGCTGTCCTCCAGCCGGCCCTCCTCATGCAAGCGGATAGCCTCCTGAATGTTCTCATCGCCCTTCTCATCCACAACGCTCACGCTGCTCCTCCCATCACTCCCACTGCCCCCCGCCAACCGCGCCTCCGCCGCCTCCAGCATCTGCCCCTGCCTCTCCCGTCGCGGACTGAGCCCCATCCCCACCCCCCGCTTCACCGTGTTCGCCCTCGCCAGCACCGTCGCCCGCTTTTCCCACCGCGCCTCCACCTCCTGCACCGCCTCCTTATCCACCCCCACCCCCGCCGCCTCCGCCGCGGCTCCATCCACATCCCCCACCTTCTCCCCACCGTCCCTCCTCCCCCCCGCCGTCGGGACCGCCATCGCAACCGCCGGCAGCGCCGGAAGCGCGTCCACGTCCTCCAACCCCTCCGGCAGGTTCGCGCTCGCGCTGCTGCTGCGCTTGTGGTGCGGCCGGCTGGAGGATCCGAGGTGCAGACGTTCGCTCAGCCGCCGCTCGCGCCGCGGCCGCTGCGGCAGCGCGAGGGAGGCCGAGCGGCTCACGCCTGAGGGCGGGGTCGCCGTTATCGTTGTCGTCGTCGTTGAGGGAGAGATGTCGGGAGCAGAGGAAGTAGGCGTGGGGGGCTGGTGCGAGTGCCGTCGCCAGATGCTCCGGTGCTTCTTCTCTTTCCCCGCTTTCTCCGGTGAGAGAAAAGACGGCGTGCTGACGTCCTCCTTTCCAGTGGCACCGTCGGTGTCGCCGGGGAAGGACGGCGGCGAGATGAGCTCCTCGGATGTGGTGGTCGTGCGCATGAAGGTGAAGCCGACGCCGCCCATGTCGGGCCCGCCGGCGGTGGCTCCGGTCGTGTCGGTTGACGGCTTGGAGACGTGGAAGGAGGGTGTTGCGGCGGAGGGGGCGGACCTGGCGGAGGCGGAGACGGAGGAGGATGCCGACTCGTTTCCGGAGCTGCCGAGCTGCTCCTTCTTGCGGAGTAGGTCTCTTAGCGGCATGGTGTCTTCTGTGCGTGGACGATTCGTGCTTTCTTCCTTTCAAGATCTTGCTGGTTTCCTTCTCTTCCTTCTTTTCCTACTGCCGCTTTCCAACTCTTTCACCTCAAGAAGCCGGAACAAAGACCTCAGCGCCTGCCGCTTCAATCCCCCTCTCTTCTCTTCCAAATCACCCTCTTCTCTCCAGGCTAAACCCTCTTCTCTTCAGCGACACGCAAGGCCGCCGAGCTGGAAGACCCTTGCTAAAATCTCAAAGACGAAGTCCCTGGATTCATACAGCGCTCATCCCAAGCTCTTGCAAACTGAAGCCCCCTCAAAAAAGCGGAAGCACAAAGCGACACTCGATATAAAAGAAACAAGCAGCAGGTGAGCGCACGCGCGCAGGTCGTCCGATGCAATGAAGTACAATATACCACAGCACAGCACAGTACAGCACAGTACAAAGAAACTCCAGCCGAACCGCCGAGGATGAAAGGGACCCGGATACCAAAAAAGGAGAGGAATCCTTCTCAGCCGTCGGTCACTTGATATCGGTTCAAAAAGAACTCGCGCGGGGTGGCACTAGCGCTTAAGCGGTACAAGATGGCGGGCGTATATTGAAGGATATTAGGGATTTCGGGAAGCGGTGAGATGATTTGGGTTGGTTGGTAGAGGAATGGGGGGGTGTCGTATACGGGGTGGCGGTCAAGGAATGCACCATCCGTATGCAAACCCCCCCGGTTCCCGCCCGCCGCTTGGCTCTCCCCACCTCCTTAGGTATGCTCCGGGCCTGGGCATTCCCCTCCCCACCCGAACCCCTCCGGATTGACCCATACTTTTAGTAGGTAGTAGTTCACTAGTAGGTATGTATTTCCAGGTGTAGTTTCTTCACGCAAGTAGTACCACATAATATATCCTTGTGATGAAGATTATATCGCTCTCTCATTCTTCTACCTGCCTACTACCAACCAAACCATGAGGAAAACAAAAGAATACATAAAGCAAAGAAACTGATATAGACTCAATCCAAGAAAAAGAAGAAGTCCTTCTCGTCAAAATGTCTCCACGAGCATGACGCCCTCATGACTGGAGGGGCCATTATGCCCACTCGGTTGGGAGGATGGGGGTATCATAACCACATCTCGAGAGGATAAGGTCCTGATATCGTCGTCGTCATCGTCGTCGTCACGGTCTCCCTTTCCTGTCCCACCCCTCGCGGCCGAGAAAAAAAGAAACAAAAAGGGTATCTCTGCATTGGACAAGCACGCTACACCCTCAAAGAGAGAGAGAGAGGGAAGCGGGACCTTTCCCGTCGCGCGCGCGCGAATATAATGATGGACTGGCTAGACAAGAAAGTCGCACTGGGAGAAAGACCTACATTGTCAAGACAGAGGCACAAAGTCCTGCTGCCGCGCGAGCTCCTGGCTGCTGCTGTTGGCGCCGCCATCGCCGCCGAGCATGTAAACGTCTTCCTCGAACTCATCCGAGTCGACATCGTCATCGTCGTCGTCACCCGACTCCTCGTCGCTGGAGATGTCCGACGACTCCTCGCCCTGCTCGCCGCTCTCGGCGCTGCTCGCCGCTTTGCGAAGCTGACCGGCGCGGTCGACATGGGGCAGACGGCAGTGGGGCTTACGGCACAAACCTTTGTTAGCATAGTCAGGGCACTCAAACACATGTCGCTCCGTGCACGCGGCTCCCTTCTCGCAGAATCCCAGACGACCAAACGCACGGCAGACGGGCGCACTGGGATTGACGCGGACGTGGGCATAGCGGCAGTGCTCGTTGGTGCAGTTCCCGCGGAGGAAATGGGTGCAAGCGGGCACACGATGGGGCGTCGGCTCATGGGAAAGATCACAAGCAGGGCCAAGCGGACAGGTGCCCTTCGCCAGGAAGTCTTTGCAAATGACGACTTTGGCAGGGTCGTGGGTGAAGCGACAGTTCGGGCCGTTCGGGCAGGTTCCTAAAGCCGGGGTCAGTGCTATTCTGGGAGGTACAAACCGGATTTTGAAGACGCTTGTCATCCGTAACCCGTTTGGTCGTGGAGAGGATTTCGGGTACCAGTTGTCGTGAATCTGGGGCACAGTGCTGCCACTTTCTTCACCGTTTTCCTACCCACAAGTCAGCTTGTCCTTTGTCCAGGACCTCCCGCCACATACCTTCGTCCCCTAACTAATCCAGCGCGGTAAAGATTGCCGTGCTTGCTCCGGTAGAAGCTCACGCCACCGATCTTCGTGAGGCGTGGCGTCGCTTTCGGGTCGGTGTTGTCGCCTAAACAGTCGGTCATGTTTCTTCGTCGGTCCATGGCAGGGCGAGACTCACCGGGCACTCTGATCAGCTTGCTGCCGCCGTCGGTCACGCGAAATCGAAGGTTGGCGATAACAATTTCATGCTCTTGCCCATGCGCCGGTTGGGCAGTTGCTCCTTGCGCCGTTTGATGGTACGGTGTCGATCCGGCGGCAAAGACCTTCTGGAGCTTGTCCACCTCGCGCCGATTCCGTTGCCGTCGCCGCTGCTCGGCGGTCTCGGCCAGCGACTGAACGCGCTGCTGGGTGACCTTGTCATAGACGGCAGTGTTGATCAGCTGCATATGCCTGTCGCGTTTGGCAATCCAGCCGTTACCGGGCGACGCTGGCGAGGGACTCGCCGAAGCCTCACCAGTGGTATTTGTCGGTTTTCCGGCATCGTTTTTCAACACGAGGGTGCGGTGGCGATGAACCGGCGCATAGGGATGACCGCCGCGACCACGGACACCGTACGGAGTGCCGCGCTGAGGAGTCCAGTTGGAGGTTCCACGTCCTCGTCCACGGCTATATGCTGGTCGATTATCAGTCGCGTCTGCTTCAGGCCCCGGAAGCGGTCGGGTGGTACCGTATGAGCTATTGCTGTGATGATGATATGCCGGCGGTTGCTGTGACGCGATCGCTCCTTGCTTTGCTTGGTTTATACGGCCTGACATGGAGATGGTCAGAGGAAAACACGGTGCCACGTCGCGAACGTCTGTTTGTTCTTGGGGGAAAGTGGTCGACATACCGGCCAATGCGGCAATCTTTGCGCTCAACTCCTTATCGTTGTCGGCCATGTTGACTTAAGCAGTTAGATTTTTGGCCTGCAGGTTAGTACGAATCGCTGCCCGATGGGAAAAAGTATGTTCTCGTGTCGTATGCTGTTGTCGTTGCGGGTTCAGGAAGCTAGAGGAGCGTGGCGACAGCCTTTTGAAGAAATGCGGACGGGAAGGTGTAGCAGAGCCCGACGTAACCCCTCGCTCGCTTACCTAACACGAACGCCAAGGATTGTCAAGGTCAGGCAAGCAAGGCTGCCTGCATTCACATGAAAAAACATGTGCAGACTGTCCTTCATCCTAAAAGTAGATTGGCCACGGAAATTTTCGTTATTGTTGCTCAGTATATAAAGATTCCGACGAACCAGACACCACTCCAAGCATCACTCTCAGTGTAGCATAACTTAATCAATTGATCAATCACTCAATCACTAGTACATCCATCCATCCATCTAACCAGTGGATACATATATACTGTATCAGTCAATTCAATTATTCCTATTCATTCCTAACCGCAGCTCATCGCATCACCCTTACAAAAAACAAAGAAGGACAAGTCTCCCAGATGCTGCCCCCGCCCCTGTAGAAGAACTTCCATAGACCGCCCAGAAACCACCCGAGATGTGCTTGAAAAAAGACCTCCCCACCACATACTATCCTGCACCGGTACTGCACTAGGAGTATACTGTACTGCAGTATACTCTCTTGGAAGGTAGAAGAAGAGGGAAAAGAAAGGGAAAAAGCAAAGGTTAGAGGTTATCAGGTAAATAAGCAAGTGAGTAAGTAGGCGAGGAAGGGAAAGCCTCCGTCTTACCGCACCGCACCGCATAGCACCGTACCGCACCTCATAGAAGAGGGGGGGATAGAAAAAGAAGGAGAGGAAAGAAAAGAAAAGAAAAGAGAAACAGGGTGGGGCAGAATGGAAAAAAGGGCCAACCACCCAGAAGAAAAGAAAAGAAAAGAAGAACCCCTGTAGACTCCCTGCCCAGCCGCCCAGTAGAAGCAAAGGAAAGAAAGAAGAAAAAGGAAGAAGGAAAGGAGTAAGACAGAAGGGAAGACGGTTCAAAACTTCATCAAATGCACAAAAACCGTCATCTTCTCCCACAACAGCACCTCCTCCTTCTCCTTCCCCTCCTTCCCCTCCTTCCCCTTCTCCACCGGCGCCGGCGCCGTCGTCAACACCTCCACCTCGATCCGATTCACGCCGGCCACCAACTTCGCATCGAACGAGGGGGCCCACTTGACGCGCTCCCGCTCCATCCCGCCGGGGCCCATGGGCCGCGGGTTCTCGCTGACGCGCGCGTGGTTGACGGTGACGAAGAGGCGGTAGGGCCGCGTCGTCCGCGCGACCGGGATCGCCGGCGTCACTTGCAGGATGTAGTGCGTGCCGGAGACGTGGTAGGTGACGGTTTGGAGGATCTTCCGGCCGTCGGCGGGCACGGTGACTTGCCAGGGCGTCGGCGCGTGCAGGGCCGGGTGCGTGTTGAGGGTGAGGGTGGGGAAGATGGAGTCTGCCGCCGCTGTATATCGGGTTAGCGCTGACCTGGAGGGGCTTTGATGATTATGATGATGGAAAGGAAAGGGAAGGAAAGGCTTACTCTGGCCCGGTGGCCGGTATATCGAAGTGATAAACGGCGGAAGACCAGCCGGTTGTTGTACCACCGGAGTCGGTGGAGCAGGTTGCTGCTGAGGATACGGACTCGCACTAGCGGTCGGGTTCGGGTTGGGAGGCAACATGGTTGTTGCGGCCTGCGGCGTCTGTGAGGATCCCGCAGGCGCTTGACTTGCTAATCGGATCGAGTTCAACGCCGGCGACTGGCTCAGTTGAACCTCATCCTTCACGCCGTTAGGAGCCACAGAGGGCGACGCTGCGATCACGCTGCCTTCGCGAACGGAAGGCATCGGCGTTGCTGATGCGCGGCCGCCGCCAGAGGCATTGCGTCCACCTGGGCCCGGAGTAGCGGAGACCTGCCGATCTCCGTTGATTCCCCGCTGCACGTGCGCTTGCTGCCGTTCGAGAGCCTGGCTGTCGACGATGACGCCTGGCGTCGCGGAGCTGCGGGCGGCCGGTGTGTTCGGGGTCGACGCAGGGGCGGGACTGTCCTTGGCTCCGAAGCGCAGCTTGATCGACGGCGCTTTCGGCTGCGTCATTCTCAGCTTGAGCGTTTGTTGCGGCTCGTCGACTTGCTGTTTGGCCAATTCCAAGCGCTTCTTGAAGAATTTCTGGGCGATGTGAGTAGGGCTCAATCATTATGACAACCTCTCCAGATGCAGTACTCACCTCGAGGTCATTAGCAAGCTCATAAATCTCACTGCCATCCTCGTTGTACGTCCGCGCGTTTCGCCAGATATAGCTAATCTCCTCCTCCAGCGCATCCCAGCTGTTGAAGTCCGAAACGCCCGTTGCCGGGCCCCTGCCGCGCGCCCCTTGAATCTTCTTCTGCACGGCCCGGAGCGACATGGGATACTTGATCGTGTGGTAGTAATCGGTCAAGGCCCGCGATGGCAAGTTGTGAAACGGCGTGAATATCTTAAGACCGCTGTCCTCATCCGTGTAGTCGATGCACTCCTGGATGAGCTGCTCCTGAGCTTCCTGGAAACTCTTGCCGGTGAAATCCTTCGGTCCGCTGCTCTCCGGCGGCGGAACAGAAGTCCGCACGCTCTTCTTCATCGTCAGCTTGAGTGACGAAGGAGTCTTGGGTACCGTCGTCTCTCTGCGCGTCCGTTCGCTGCTTTCCGCGGTAGCCCTCGTCGTGACGGTACTCGACGCTTCATTCAGATTCTCCGGAATCGGCGTGGCGATTGCCTGATACTCCGGGTTCTTGTACGCCGGGTTGTGCTTGACCATCCAGTTGGAAGCCTGCTTGCGGATCCGCTCGGCGTCCGCGTAGATGTCGGACGTCTTCTCGTTGTATGTCTTCGCGTTTGTAACCATGCGCTTGACGTCACTCTCCAGCGACGAGAGGTTGGGGTATTCCTTCCGACGGATCTTCTCCTACAAGCCCAGCAATGTCAGCCATTTCTCCATGTCACCGTGGGTGATAACCGATATCAGGCCAAGATGTGCACCCATCATCAGAGTGGCATGTCCAGCCCGTCATCCAACCCAGCCAATAGGCACCTCATTATAACATCTTCGGAGGGAACATGCGGAAGAGAGCGGCGAAGACCCGGGGCGTACCTCAATGGATTCGATAGAAATCGGTAAAAGGATAGCTTGATAATAATCAGGGTACTCATTCTGCAGGAAATCCATTTGTTAGCTCTGCGCACACAAAGGAAGAAGAGGAGCAGCACAGATCTCATACCTTATCCGGCAGCGTAAGAAAGCTCGTCGCAATAGGCCGGCCCCTACAGACGAAACAAAGTAAGATCAATAGAAGGTCCAAATGAAAGGAAGTCGATACACCAAGAAAAAGATAAACCCCGGTGCTGCCCTCCTTCCTGTAAGTAAAGTAGCTGGCCGCGACTTACGTCTTATCCTTCGCCGCCTTCAAGCTCTCAATGAACTTCACTCCCAATTCCGCCGTCCTCTCGGCCGTCTCCTCATCCGCACCGGGAGCCTGCATGCCATCGAAAGCAAAGTCATTAGCCCATCACTGTCCGTCCAGGAATCGCGCGCAGTCAAAGCCCGGCGCATGCCCGCCGTCGCCGCGGGCGCATTCCGCATCGCAGTTTGCAGACAGCGCGACGTTGCGCAGTCGGAAGTGGCCCTTTGCGAGCGAAGCGGTGAGGTAAGGTCAAGGTCCAGGTCAAGGTAGCGGGACTGGCTTTTGTCCGTCACCCCCAGCAGGTTCAGGTTCAGGTTCCCAGCCTTTGTCGACCGACGACCCTAGGCTGGTGGACAAAAACGAATCCACCACCCCCCCCTCACCCCCGTCGTCGCCGCTGTCATCTCCGCAACCCGTCTCCCGCAACATCATCCGTCGCGCTTGCATGCATGCGTGCGTGTGTGCGCAGCGCAGCGCAGCGCAGGAAACCCGCGCATCTTGTCGCAGGAAGTTCCAACGACAGAAACGCAAAAAAAAAAAAAAAAAAAAAAAAAAACAAGAAGCAAAGAAAGAAAAAGAAAAACGTACCGGGACTTTCAACCGCTTAACCGCGCGACCACCCAAATCGCTCTCAGGCGATCCCGATCCTGCTCCTGCCGACGCCGACGCCGACGCCGCCGTCACCGACGCCTTGCGTTTCGACTCGCGCTCCGTCATATCCCTTGTTCCGCAATCGTGGTTCGAATATCGTAAAGCTCTGGGCGCATGCAACGGTGCAGTGCACGCACACGCACACACCCCGTCCAGGGGTCGGAGGGGTGCAGGTAGCTGCTCGACAGGTGAAATCCGTCGAGCGCAGAGATGGAAAGGAAAAATGCGCAGAGGGCGTTCTCTGTATCGGTCGTCCGCGACGCAAGAATTGAGGGCGGGAGAGAGCGGGTTTTCTGTGTAGTGAGACGGTGTATCGCGGGCGGTGACTTTTCCGAGCTGCTGCGACTGCTGCTCGCTGCTGCTGCTGCTGCTGGGCTCCAAGTGCTGCACTTGCGCGGCGGCGCGTCCCGCCCTTTGGTGGTTCAGGTCAGGTAAAGGGAGCGCCAAGGCCAGATGTTCATCTGGGTGTGCACGGACCCCGTCAATCGCCAACCTCCACAACCACCACGCTCTACTATTGAACGAACTGTAACTGCATCAAACGGCGTTCAGGTGAGTTGGAGGGGATAGTACGAAGTACATTTCGACGACAAACGATTAGAAGGAATACGAAGAAGAAAAAGGTCCATATCGTTCAGAGGGTATCGCTACTTCAAGAATAGGAATGGACGAACGACTACTACGTCACACCTCCAAACCAGCTTCCCCCTCCATCCCATCACACAGCTTTCCCCACCCAACAATACCCTCCCTTCCCAATGGAATAGCTTGATGTTTTCCCAAGGAAAAAGCAACCTGAAAACGGAGAGAAGGGCGCCAAACGAGCACCTAGCCGCGTTGGGTCGGGCCGGCATTGAAGGTCCACAGGCGTATATATAGAACGACCAAAAAACAGGAGAAAACACTTTTTCGTTGTTGTGTTGTTCCTTAGTGGCTGCCGTGATTCTCCGTCGCCGTCCGCTCAAACTCCTCCTGCGCCTCCTTCTCCTTCATCTCCCGCACCTTAGCCAGCACGACCTCCCGGAAGATGGCGCCCTTCGCCATCTTGCTCAGCCGACCCTTGGGCGGCGCCGTCGAGGCGTGCTCCGTGGATTCCGTCTGCGCCAGGCCCCGGTCCGTCTGGTGCGCCGCGATCGCTTCGCCGGCGGCCTCGCGCGCGTTCGCCGGCATGTCCGCGTTGCCTGGCGCACCCTCCTCTTCGTCCTCCTGCATCTTGAGCGCCTCGATGCGGTTGGCGAGCTTGACGAGCTCGATGCCGCGCCGGAGGCGCGCCTTGGCGACGTAGGCCCGGATCTCGGGCAGCAAGTTGTGGTCGCTGGCGTTCTTGCCGCTCAGCCAGACGTGTTGGAGGGCAGCCTAGGTGGGAGGGTCAGCATTTCTAACAGATGAGGCGTGCGGAATCACGAACCTCGCTGGTAGGCCTCTTGTTCGGGTCCGGCTCGAGAAGGCTGCGGATGAACTGCTTCGCATCGTCGCTCACGTCCTTCCAATATCTCTCGTGGAAGATCACCCGGCCGTTCTTACACTCCTCGATGAGATCGGCAAGGGTCTCGCTGCGGAAGGGCGAATAGCCGCACAGCAGCGTGTAGGTGATCACCCCCAGGGACCACATATCCACGGGTTTTCCGTGTCCCATCTTCAGCATGACCTCGGGCGCGGCGTAGCCGAAGGACCCCGCCATCGTCGTCAGGACTTCGGTGGAGGAATCGAGCATCTTCGCGATGCCGAAGTCGGCAAGCACCAGTGTAGAGTCGGGGTCGGGCGTGAGATATAGGAGGTTTTCGGGCTTGAGGTCTATTTAGCTTCCCCGTTAGCCAATATTCAAGGAGACGCTGTAGCAATTGACCGACCTCTGTGCACGACATTTTTCTGGTGAAGGTAGTTGACCGCCTCCAGCACCTGCCGGATGGTCTCCGCCGCATCCTTCTCGGTGAATTTGCCCTTCTCGCAGATACGGTCGAACAGCTCGCCGCCGGTGGCCAGCTGGGTGACGATATAGTATTTATCCTGCACAGGGAGAGTGAGCGGGTCAGCACTGTTCTTTGCCGACACAGACGCGTCGTCTGAGGGTGGAAAAGAGGAAAACACGCACCCTCGACTCGAACCAGTCGCGGAACTCGACAATGTGGGGGTGCTTGAGGCTCTGCAGCATCTTGAGCTCGTCGTACACCATCTGCTCATTGCCCTTGACGTTCTTCTTCAGGATGATCTTGACGGCCACCTTCCCGTCCGGACACTCCGCCTCCCGCACGATGCCGTACGTGCCGGCCCCCAGCGTCTTGCCGAACTTGTACTTGGCCCTGCGAGAATTCCCGGTATGTTCTTAGCCTGGAGTTTTCCCCGGTGGATGGATAGGGGTGGGAGGAGGGGCGGGGCAAGAGGACAGGGGGGTCCGCGTACTTCTTGTCATAGCTTTCGGGCTGGCCGTGCAGCCGGTTGAGCATGCCGCTGACTGGTGGGAGGGCGAGGCAGAAGAACATAGGATCAGCGATCCGGACAGCCGTGCGGAAAGGGGAGGAAGGAGCAGGAGGGGGATGGGGATGGTGGACTACTTACGAGACATATTTTTGTCGAGCGCCCCCCTTTAAAGGTGAGAAGAACTGGAGCCCGGTTCGGGTATTGCGTGTTTGCTGTCAAACAGGCTGAGGCTGACGAGTGCTCAGAGGTGCTGAAAGGGCGGATACGGAGGAGGGGATGAGAGAAGACAGAGAGAGAGAGAGGAGGGGCGTGGTCGACGGGCCCGTCAGAAGTGCGGGGACGGGGACGTAGCAACGTGAACAATTCGGACTGGAAGAATGCACGAGGAAGATCGTGAGAGCAGAGCCCTATGCAAGGCGAGGTGGTTTATTTGTAGCGGTGGAGGTGAGGGAGGAGGTAGGTGGGATGCAGGAGCGTTGGTGAGGGAGATTTGTGGCTCGGGTTTGGATGTGTGTGTGGTGCTGCTTGCTGCCTCGTTCACACAGGGCAGGTCGACGTGTCGAGGGGACCGACCCCTCGAGGTGGGGGGGGGGCCGTCCCTGCCGTCTGAGCGTCTAGCGTGAGGCTGAGCAGCGCCCTGGGAGATAGAAGAAGCTCGTCAAAGGATTCCATCCATTGCCCCTCTCTCTATATAAATTGGACATCTTCAAGAGATGACTGGATGGAAAAGAAAAGGGGTTGTCTTCATCGGTTAGTAGCCGATCAGGCCTGCTTCGCGTGAATTTATCGGAAGTGTGAGTGCCTACCATCCACACATTGTTTATACTGTATATCTGTGACCGAACCACCTCCTGTGGCTGTGATGCCCGCGCTTCCATGTTCGTTTCCGAGATAATTTAAGGTGTGGGGGTCCCGAAGTTGAAAGGGTCATCATCATCCTCACTCTCTTCAGGCATGGCGTAGCTAGCCAGTAGGGTTGTGCTGATATATACTGTACGCACAAAGCAGATATCCATTGTTCTGCCTCTACGGCTTATACAGAGTCGAAGGTTCCCAGTACATGCGTGATAACGTGAGGGCGCGATAATCACAGACACCAAGAGGAAGCTTCAAAAATCAAGGCAGGGGTGCGATCAGGGAAGCGACAATGTGCGTCATGGGCTTGTCCACCATGGATCGTGGGCGTAGCTATTTATTCACCAAGCAGTGCCGCTTCTCTTCCTCCTTGCCTTCAACAGTCCTATCTTTTGAAGAATAGAGACTCCGTACTGATCGCGCTGCATACCAAACACAGGATTAAGTGCTGCTGCTGCCCACAAAAAAAGTTCGTGGACCCGCGCCATTGTGATCCCTCAACATCCATCGTTCTTCAGCCTTGCCCTCCTCGCATTGACCGACCGGACCAACGACCCCGAGGATTCCACTATGCCGTCGACGACCGCAACCGTTCTGACGGTGCTCGCGGGCCTCATCGCCTTCACCGCGCTTGCCATCTCCATCTTCGGCATCCCGCCTGAGATCAAGCGGAAGATGGAGGAGAAGGCGCTGAAGACTATGGGAGAGAACAAGGCTTCGTACCTCATCAAAGGTTAGACGAGCATTCTTTCCTGT
The DNA here is from genome assembly GCA_019775845.1 of Myrmaecium sp. VS I D KN 1. Lineage (NCBI taxonomy): Eukaryota > Fungi > Ascomycota > Dothideomycetes > Valsariales > Valsariaceae > Myrmaecium > Myrmaecium sp. VS I D KN 1. The sequence goes on along the minus strand of JADQAV010000010.1, from coordinate 60,803 downwards.
GACTTTTGATAGCATCGCGCTTAACACGTAGCCCAGATCAAATCAACAAAGTGCCTGCCTCTGATCAAGAGAATATCAAGGATATCAAGAAGGGACTTGGTAACATTGCTGGTGGCGCTCTGAAGAACCCGCTTGGCGAGGCTGGCGGGAATGCGGCGGATGATTTGACGAAGGACTTCACCGGCCGTTAAGTAAATGCCCCGTCTTTGAGATTTACAAACGACTTCATGGCTACTCAGAAAGGTCTCGAGGATTTCATTATGGATACCATATCAACTTGCTTTTAAGGATGAGTCTGGGAGGACAGATGATGCAGGCTGCTTTTACTGCTTTTGCTTATGCGGAATACTCGATCACGACTGATGAATTCATGATATTTAACAATTCAACCTCTGAGACGCCACAACCTGTTCAAGATACTATCCATCCTCCTCAAGCTTGATCAATAATGGTGCCGGACGCGAAGCAAGAAGCATGAAAGATGGAAATAATTCGTCTCCGAATTGACCTCGACACATCAACCCCTCCACGCCCCTCCGGCATCCTCATCGCGATCCAATCCACCTCCGCACTTCCGCCGTCCATCTTCCCACAACCACTCAACTCTCTCAAACACTCCGTACATCCTCCCCTGCAACACCAACACCAACAAGAAGATGAAGTGTGTCCCAGCAAGTCCCGTCCGACTTCGGAACGAAGCGGGAAACCCCGCCTGGTCACCGTCGTTCCCCCGGATTCCGCTGGCTGCGGTGGACGAGTAACCCTCCGCCGATCGTGATCGCATTCACTCACCTTGACGTCACACCTTGTTGTCATCCCTCTTCCACACCAGAAAGAACATCTGATAATGCCGGAACGTCTCGATGTTGCAATTCCGACCAAAGCACCCTTGTCTGGCACAGGTGGAAAGAAAATATATTGAGCTGCTCTCGCCGTCGTCAAGGAACTGTCAAACCATAATTGTCCAGCCTCCGTCCGCCAACGTTCAACCGTCTGGAACCAGTCACATCAGATCCTACACCTCCCCAAGCACTTCAGCTGGAAGCTAAGGAAAAATAAAGCAATGTCTTTCATCCGGCCCCTCACCCGCAGCACTCCCACCCTCCTCCGCGGCACCCCGCTCACTCCCTTCCGCGCTCTCTCCTCCACACCCGCCCTGCTCAAGAAGACCACCGCCCACCCACCCACCCTCCTGGAAGACAAGTCGAACGGCTTCGGGTTCGTGCGGCATAACCCGCGGCCAGCCAAGCCGCGCAGCGTCGGGGTGACCGAGATCCGGGGGCCATACTACAGCGTGATGGGACGACGGTACCTGTCGGACATCCTCGAGACGATGGGCCACCACGTGGACGGGCTCAAGTTCGCGGGCGGCAGCTTCAGCCTCTTCCCGGAGGACCAGCTGCGCGAGCTGCTCGACCTCGCCCACCAGCACGGCGTCTACGTGAGCACGGGCGGGTGGATCGAGCACGTGCTGACGCAGAGCGACGTCGGCGAGGCCGTCGACCGCTACCTGCGCGCCTGCAAGGCCCTCGGCTTCGACGTCATCGAGCTCTCCACCGGCTTCCTCAGCCTGCCGCCGGACGACTGGCTGCGCCTGGTGGACAAGGTGCACGCGGCCGGCCTGAAGGCGAAGCCGGAGCTGGGCATCCAATTCGGCGCCGGCGGCGACACCGCCGCGGCCGACCTCGAGAGCCTCGGCACCAGCGATCCGTCCAAGGTCGTCGCCATGGGCAAGCGCTTCGTCGCCGCCGGCGTCGAGCGCCTGATGATCGAGAGCGAGGGCATCACCGAGAACGTGCCCCGCTGGCGGACCGACGTCATCCAGCACATCCTCCGCGACCTCCCCCTCGACCGCGTCATGTTCGAGGCCGCCGAACCGAAGGTCTTCAATTGGTACATCCGCGAGTTTGGCGTCGACGTCAATCTCTTCGTCGATCACTCCCAGATCGTCCAGCTGTCTGGCTTGCGCCAGGGCATCTGGGGCATGGCGGACACCTTCGGCAAGGTCGTTTCTTACCGACCGTGAACGCGGTTGCGTGAGCTCAGAGAAAATGAAAGCCCGTCGGAGAGTGCGTTGGGAGCAAAGACGGGTCGCGGATTTAGCGGAGTCGATGGGGAGGAAGTTCTTTGTGACCGGTAGCTACTGTAGCTAGATCACGCGCACCAGTGCGAACATCCAGCAAAGCAGTCTCGAACGAACCTCTAATTTTTTCCGTCAATGATATCAGACAAAAGAGAATCCGGATACCTGAAGCCGTGAGAACCTCTGTACCGATGAAGTGAAGTGAAAATGCTTTTTTCCTCTTCCCGCCTCGCGAACACGTACCCGGATTTTTTGTTCCCCTCCTCCGCCCAACCAACAAAACACGAAAAAGATCAAGCCATCCATATAGGAAGTGCAAAGCCCCCAGCGCCGGAAAAAAATCGAAATAAAAACGCGAACGCCACTGCTATGCAAAACCCCACCCGCCGGAGAGTTGGGATGACCTCCATCCTTCCCCTCTGTCTTTCTCTCCCACGCACTACCGCATCAACCCCTCCAACCCCTTCTTCATCTTCAACGCCTTCTGCTTCAAAATCTTGACGCTCTCCAGGAAAATCTGATCGCTATCCCACTGGCCCGTGCTCTCCACGCGGAAGAGGAAGTGATCACGATAGCGACCCAAACGGACCTTATCCGCAAACTCCGCGTGGCGGAGCACCTCACGCGACACCGTGTCCCGCATCGGGTCGCGCACCACGGCTTTCTCCTCGCCGGCGTGGCCATCGTAGCCGCTGCCGGGCACGGCGGCTTCCTCGGGGGTGACGGGCTCGAGCCCGATGACGCCGCGGGGGAAGCAGCGGGCGAACTTGTGGGCGTCGCGGCCGAGGATCGGGCGGAGGATGTCGATGCGGGGGAGCAGGCGGTAGGAGGCGGTGGCGACGGGGGAGAACTTGGCGTGGTCGGCGCCGATGCCCTTGATGCAGTGGAGCGAGCACTTGATCTCCTGGCCCGGCCGCAGCTTGGCGATGATGATGTCCGGGTTGACGGGGGCGATGGGGGCGCCGGGCGGGAAGTAGTGGTTTTGCTGGCCGGTCGGCTCGAACTTGAGGTGGTGGGCGTAGACTGGGGGGTTTCGGTTAGCGGGTTTTGATGTTTGAGATCTTTTTTTTTTGGCGCGCGCGCCGACGGGCTGGGCTTACCCTTGTGGTTCTCGTAGAGCTTGTCCGGGTTGGTTTCGCCTTGGATGGCGCGCTCGCGACCTTTCTCCTTGAACGTGCACTCCACCTCCAGGTTGAGAACGACGGTGTTGTGGTCGGTGGGGACGCTGCCTTCCGGATCCTCCTCCGTTGGCTTTTTGAACCATTTCATCCAGTCCAGACCTTCCCTGTTGCCCTTGAGCGGGATCAACCCCAGCCTGTGCGACAGGACTTCGTCCTGAATAATCGAGGTGTTGTTGAAGATGTAGACGTCCTCGATGGCGAGCGTAGGGACCTCGGCGATCATGATTCGGCGGAAAGCGTTCGCAATCGAGGCGTCGACACCGACGAGAGAGAATTGCGCGTCGAATTGCTCGTTGCTGTGGAACTTGATGTGGCATGTCTGGAGGGATTGTCAGGCGCGGTTCAAATCCAGCCCAAGATGATTCTCAGTATACCTTCTTGAAGTGTTCTATATCCCACGAATTGTCCTCGCCGGGGTAGTGACCCGGGAAATCCGTAGAGGTGACATTAGAGACCGTCTCGACGCCGACGCCGACAATCTGCGGAACAGGTCAGTTTGACGGACGCCAACAGACGGCATGCAGGCCATCACATACCCTCCGTCTTTCAAGCTCTTCCTGACTCGGTTTCACGACCATGGTGTCTCTATGCGGTGCTGCACTGGTGGGGCGTATCAGGGCCACCGATGTGAACTTTTTTGATGGAGAGGGCTTGCGCCGGCGAAATGTCGGTCCGGCCGATTAGGCCGCGCCAAGCCGCCGCAGCCAACAACGACCTCGACGATGGTGCTGACCGAAGGGGCCATTGGCGTGGTTTCTCCACACCACTACTCCTCATCTTCTCCGCATTACCTTAATACCTCAATTGGCGGAGGTCTGGGTATCTGGGGACTATTTACGATAGTCACGATGCCCATTGCCTTCACGCGACTTGCCGGCCATGCGGCCAAGCGCTTTTGCTTGAGCTCCGCCCGGACTTCACCTTTTGCCTCCATCTCCTGTCCGGTCGCGAGATGCCTCTCCACATCCGCATCGCGCCGCTACGCCGAGGCCGCGGAATATCAGCCGACGAGGTTGGTCGATATTTCTGACCAGTATACCTTCGACCCAACACCCGCCGTCTCCGACGAAACCGATGTGAACAAACGCAAGGTTCGCCATTATACGGTCAACTTCGGGCCACAGCACCCGGCTGCCCACGGCGTGTTGCGTCTGATTCTGGAACTCAATGGCGAGGAGATTGTCCGCGCGGATCCGCATGTCGGATTGCTGCACCGTGGTACGGAGAAGCTCATTGAGTACCGAACGTATCTTCAAGCGCTCCCGTACTTTGATCGATTGGACTATGTCTCGATGATGACGAATGAGCAAGTCTTCTCTCTCGCGGTGGAGAAGCTGCTAAACATTGAGGTCCCCATCCGTGCCAAGTTCATCCGGACGATGTTCGCTGAGATCACGCGTGTTCTTAACCATTTAATGTCTGTCCTCTCACACGCTATGGATGTCGGCGCATTGACACCATTTCTGTGGGGTTTCGAGGAGCGTGAGAAGTTGATGGTATGAGCCCTCCCATCGTCTAGCTGCTATCACTAAACGTGCACAGGAGTTCTATGAGCGTGTCTCTGGTGCTCGTCTTCACGCTGCATACGTTCGTCCTGGTGGCGTCAGCCAAGACATTCCTCTTGGTCTTTTGGACGACATTTACCAATGGGCAACTCAGTTTGGTGATCGCATCGACGAGACCGAAGAGCTGCTGACCGATAACCGCATTTGGATCGGCCGCACAAAGGGTGTGGGCGTCGTGTCTGCTGCCGATGCCTTGAATTACTCTTTCTCTGGTGTCATGCTCCGTGGTTCCGGCGTTCCCTGGGATGTGCGAAAATCCCAGCCTTATGATGCTTACGATCAGGTTGAGTTCGATGTTCCGGTCGGTCAGAACGGCGATTGCTATGACCGTTACCTATGCCGTATGGAGGAATTCCGTCAGTCGCTCCGCATCATTCACCAGTGCCTGAACAAGATGCCCGCTGGCCCCACAAAGGTCGAGGATTACAAGATCGCCCCTCCGCCTCGTGCTGCTATGAAGGAGAACATGGAGGCCCTTATCCACCACTTCTTGCTGTTCAGCAAGGGTTACAGCGTACCTCCTGGTGATACATACACTGCTATTGAGGCGCCAAAGGGTGAAATGGGTGTTTACCTCGTCAGTGACGGCACGGAAAGACCATACCGATGCAAGATTCGCGCTCCTGGGTTTGCCCACCTGGGTTCGTTTGATCAAGTTGCGAGGGGTCACTTGCTGGCTGATGCCGTCGCTATTATCGGTACTATGGACCTGGTGTTTGGTGAAGTCGACCGATGATTGATGCCATGTGTCGAAGATTGAGGGAGTTTGAGCAGAGGGGAGGTCCGAGAAGAAAGTGGTTTCTGGGGACCTGAATCATGATGTGGCGAATAGGCGTACTGTATATACCTGTATAGTTGCTAAATTATGTTTTGTTCTTTTGCCTGACTGGATAATTCCACTTCTAAGTTCTAAGATAGTTATTTATTGTGGTTACTTGGTCTCTTTTTAATTTGTAGGAAACCTATCCTCAAGATATGAATCTGAGGAGTCTTATCCATCTTGTGTTTCCGCCTTTCGAACTTCCTTACTATGTAGATACTTCCAGACGCATCAACTTGGCCCCATCTCCCTCAGCCACGCAAGGCTGCCTCGGCTATGGGCCGGTGGAGTACCGGCGCCGGGCGGTAAGATCAAGGTGCCCTGAACGGCAGAAAAGCCCATTTCTTGGCACGATTTTCCACTCCGTCGAGCACTCCGCCGAAGCTGGTGAGAAAGTATTTGCGCCCGCTGTCGCAGAATCCTGCCATACCCTCCAGCCCTTCTACCGAATCGGCTCCGCTGTGCTTGCTACCGGTCTAGGGTATCCTCCATCCAGCTACATCCTCATCCGACAGTTCTCGGCTCACCGGAGGCGGCGGGGGAGAGCTTGCGGCGAAATCTCCCACCATGGTCAAGAAGGCGATCGATTCGCGCATTCCCGCGCTGATCCGCAATGGCGCGCAGGAGAAGAAGCGCAGTTTCTTCGTGGTGGTCGGCGACCGTCAGAAGGATGTCATCGTCAACCTCTACCATATTCTGCTGAACGTCGACGTCAAGCTCAACAAGTCGGTGCTGTGGGCGTACAAGAACAAGCTGCTGGGCTTCACGAGCCACCGCAAGAAGCGCGAAAAGAAGATCAAGAAGGAGATCAAGCGCGGCATCCGCGACGTGAATACCGAGGACCCGTTCGAGCTTTTCATCTCGACGCAGAACATTCGATATGTCTACTACAAAGAGACGGAAAAGATCTTGGGTAACACATATGGCATGTGTATCCTGCAGGACTTCGAGGCCATTACCCCGAACTTGCTCGCGCGGACAATAGAAACGGTTGAGGGAGGTGGTCTGGTGATTTTGCTGCTCAAGAGCATGACCAGCTTGAAGCAGCTCTATTCCTTGTCCATGGACGTACACTCAAGATATCGGACGGAAGCGCACAACGATGTGGTGGCCCGGTTCAACGAACGATTTATCCTGTCCCTTGGCAGCTGTGAGACTTGCTTGGTTGTGGACGACGAAATGAACGTACTGCCCATCTCCGGCGGCAAGAACGTGCAGCCGCTTCCTCCTCCGAACCCCGAGGACGAGGGCAAGACACCGCATGCGAAGGAGCTTCAGAGCATCAAGGAGAGCTTGGCAGATACCGAACCCGTGGGTTCTTTGGTGAAGCTGGCTAAGACCGTGGACCAGGCTAAGGCGCTGCTCACCTTCGTGGATGCGATCGCGGAGAAGACGCTCTCGAGCACCGTTACCCTTACCGCTGGCCGTGGACGAGGTAAATCCGCGGCTCTTGGTGTGGCGATTGCGGCGGCCATCGCGCACGGATACAGCAATATCTTCATCACCTCGCCCAGCCCGGAAAACTTGAAGACCCTCTTTGAGTTCGTCTTCAAGGGATTTGATGCTCTGGGCTACCTGGACCATGTCGACTACTCGATCATCCAGTCCACCAACCCTGACTTCAACAAGGCTATCGTTAGGGTTAACGTGCATAGACAGCACCGTCAGACTATCCAATACATTCAGCCCCAGGATGCCTACGTGCTGGGCCAAGCTGAGTTGTTGGTCATTGATGAGGCCGCAGCTATTCCGCTCCCGCTCGTTCGCAAGTTGATGGGTCCCTACCTTGTCTTCATGGCATCTACTATCAACGGTTATGAAGGCACTGGACGTTCGCTATCCCTGAAGCTCATTCAGCAGCTCCGTGAGCAGTCAAGAGGAGGGTCTAAGTCAAATAGGGATGTCGTTGCAGACAGGAGCACTGGAAAGGCGACAAAGGATACCAGTGAGATCTCCGGGGGTGGCCGCACTTTGCGGGAGATCACCCTCTCGGAGCCTATCCGTTATGCGCCAGGTGACCCGGTCGAGAAGTGGCTGAACACCCTTCTCTGCTTGGACGCAACCCTACCGAAGAACAACCTGAATGTCCGCGGCTGCCCTCACCCGTCGCAATGCCAGCTCCTTGCTGTCAACCGAGATACCCTGTTTTCCTTCCACCCCGTCTCCGAAAAGTTCCTCCAGCAGATGATGGCGCTCTACGTTGCCAGCCACTACAAGAATTCGCCCAACGACCTCCAGCTCATGTCGGATGCACCCGCGCATCAGCTCTTCGTCCTCGTCCCTCCTATCGATGAAGATGCGAAGCGCCTCCCCGAACCGCTCTGTGTCATTCAAGTGGCCCTGGAAGGTCAGATCAGCCGCGAAAGCGTGCTGAACAGCCTGAGCAGAGGACAGCGCGCCGCCGGTGACCTGATCCCATGGACGGTCAGCCAGCAGTTCCAGGACGAGAACTTCGCCGGGCTCTCCGGCGCGCGTGTGGTTCGCATCGCCACCAACCCCGACTACGTCGGCATGGGCTACGGCAGCCGGGCGCTCGAGCTGCTCACGGAGTTCTACGAGGGCAAGTTCCTCAGCCTGGCCGAGGGCGTCGAGCCCAAGGAGGAGGAGACGATGGAGCGGATCAGCGAGACCGAGCTGGAGCACACCTCGCTCCTGCAGGACAACGTGAAAGTGCGGGACATCCGGGCGATGCCGCCGCTCTTCTCGCGCCTGGCCGAGCGCAAGCCGCCCCAGCTCGACTACCTCGGCGTCTCGTACGGGCTGACGCCGGCGCTGCACAAGTTCTGGAAGCGGGCCGCCTTCGTGCCCGTCTACCTGCGGCAGACGGCGAACGAGCTGACGGGCGAGCACACGTGCGTGATGCTGCGCGCGCTGGACAGCGCGACGGCGACGACGGACGGGGAGGCGTGGCTGGGTGCGTACGCGCGCGACTTCCACCGCCGCTTCCTGTCCCTGCTGTCGTATCAGTTCCGGGCGTTCGCGTCGGTGACGGCGCTCAGCATCGATGAGTCGGCGGCCGGGGGTGCGCGGAAGGACCCCGAGACGGCTGGGCAGGCGGGCCCGCTGACCAAGGCTGACCTCGACGCGCTTTTCTCCCCCTTCGATCTCAAACGCCTGGACTCGTACGCGAACAACATGCTCGACTACCACGTCATCTTGGACCTGCTCCCCGCCATCGCCACGCTTTACTTCACCGGCCGGCTGAAGCACGGGGTGAAGCTGAGCGGAGTGCAGACGGCTCTCCTCCTCGCCATCGGCCTGCAGCGGAAGCAGCTCGATGATCTGGAGAAGGAGTTGGGGCTCCAGTCGAGCCAGCTGCTGGCCATGTTTGTCAAGGTGATTCGGAAGGTGAGCACGCATTTCCGGGGATTGCTGGAGGGTGAGGTGGCGCGGGAGTTGCCCACGGCGCCCGAGGAGGAGGAGGAAGATGTAAATCAGCAGGCGGATGGCAAGGAGAAGCGGTTCCAGCCGCTGGCGCAGCGGTTGGAGGATGAGCTGGCGGAGGCGGGCGACGAGGTGGATCGGGAGGAGAAAGAGCGGATGCGGCGGATGATCGACGCGTTGCCGTTGGAGAGGTAAGGATGCTCCATCGTCTCCTAACTCAATTGGTATTGGGGCTGCAACGTAAGCTAACGATGGTTTCTACATAGGTATGAGATCGACGAGGGCGGCGCGGACTGGAAGGAGGCGGAGCGCCAGGTTCGCAGCGCGAAGGGTGAGGGCAGGGAGGTCACGGTCAGCGTGAAGACGAGCAAGGGCGCGGCGAAGCGGAAGGCGGGCGATGCGGTTGGGGAGGCGCTTAAGGAGCTTGAGGGGGGTAAGGTTGCTGGTGGGGAGGGGAATAAGAAGGTGAAGAAGGGGAGGAAGGGGAAGTAGGTGAATTCATGGGGGGTTAAGGAGAGAGGTGGTGAGTTACAGCGGAGGTTGGGGTGTGATGCATTATTATACGGCGTCTGGGCGAGCTTGTTTTTCGGATAGGGGACAATCTTCTTGTTTCTTTGTCGTGGAATAGATGTGAAAAAGTCCTTGTTGTTTCTTTGCAGTCGGATATGGGATCTTTCCTATATCTTCTTTTGCCGCTTGGAAGGGCATGTTCCCTCCTTCCCGCCGCGTGCTGTCGTGTCGCTCACCCAACTTGCTTGCGCTTGTCTTTTGCTCTTTACTTACTCCGTAGTACTCTGTTCATCTTGCATTCTTTCACTCTTCCTCTACTTCTCCTTTCCTTGATCGAATGGAGGAAAGAGACAGAAAACGAGTAACAGCAGCAGCAGCAGCAATAGCCAATCTCATATCCCTAATATGAACAACCGCTCTCAAGTCAAGTCAAGTTGCTATGTACAGTACGTCTATACTATGTTATTGATTTGCACCTTTCCATTCTCAACCCGCATGTTTCTACCTCTCTCTTGGATTATATTTATATTTTCCATATTTCTCTGTATCTTCACCCCTTTTCAATCCCTCGTTAAAGGTGAAGTAAGGATCCTAACTAAAGACCGAGCGGCGATAACTGGGATAAACGCTGTTCGTCTCGTTCACATACATCAGGGGAAGAGAAAAGAGAGAGAAAAAATAACTCGAGCTTAACTGGTACACGGTACAGATCACGCCGCCGGCTCCGTCCGAACCGTACCAATTCCCTTTTCTCTGATTTTTTCTCTTATTCCCGGAGGGAGGCAAAAGGAGTTATACACGCCGTATGAAGTTTTTTCTCTCCTTCTTCATGATTTTTTTTTATTGCAAGATCTTCTTCCAACCAGGAGGAGGGATTTATGGGTTTTTTTTTTCTTCTCTTCTTGCGTTTTTGCGGGGCGGTGGCGAGTAAGGTAGGTAGCGAAACTTGAATGTTTTCTCACCCCTTTCCCTCCTACCCCAATCTCCACCCCATCCCCATTCCTATCCCCCATTCTCCCCCAGGGTTCACTTCGCCCAAACCACTCGTGCCGCGAGCAGCAGCACGGCGACAGTTACGGGGTAGACCGGGCGAAACCGACGTTTTGCCCATATATGTATGTTTGTAGAGGGACGCGCTATAAATAATCACTCACTCTCGTATTATTCATTGTAACCACCGGCACGGAGCGGCCGATGAAAAATTATGCGGATGCGGAGGATCCGGGGAGTGGCGTGGTTGCAGTGGTGGGTGGTCCCCTTCGATCCACGGGGGTTCCGGTGGGCGGAAAAAGCCCCCTTGCCCGGCTGTGAAGAGCTGTGAGGTGGAGGGGGCGTCACTGCGTCAGCGTCAGGCTGATCAGGCCGTCATTTTGGCGTCTGGCGTCGGAGTGGTTAAGCGACAAGCGAGTACCTGGGTATAGTATATTCTTTACCACCTATGATCATATATCATCTCTTCACAATCTGTACAATAGTATATAACGTACAAGATCCAACCAATCCGATGGCTCCCACCCGATGATCAGGATCAGGTCGGGTCCCACTGCCCCGGGCGACCCTAGCCGGACTGGGCAGCCTGTCCCGCCCCGCCAACCACGGACGATGCGGAGAAATGCTGGCTGGGTGCTGCCCGGTGCTGGGATGATTTTGCGGGCGGTGGGGACTGACTTTTTACAGTACGTGTGGGCGGTAGGCGGTACCTAGGCGGTGGGCGGTGAATCCTGATGATGTGCCTCGTGTGTTTGTGAGTTGTGAGTGAGGGTGCGCCTCTTCTCTTCCACCGAGTCAAGTCCTTTCATCACCTTATTGCCTGAGATTTGATTGATTGACTGACTAGGTGCCTTGCCATTGCCTTGGTTTCTTCTCATCCTTCTCCTCCTTCTCTTCCTCCTTCGTTCACACTTCTCACATCTTCCATCGCCGTCCGTCCGGCATTCCTTCTCCTCCTCCTCCTCCGACGCCTCCTCCGCCGCCTCAGACCTCTTTCCGTCCAATCCATCCATCCATCGAACTATCCCACCGTGACCACACACCCCGGCCGGTGACCATCCTGACCAACTGCTCTAACCACTCCAACCACTCTGATCACACCGCGACCACGCCTCCCTCCTCCGCTTACCACCACGCTTACCTCGAACCCCAACCCGCATGCGTCCGTCTCCATCCTCTCCGCATCGCTAGCGACTGAGAAATCCTGTGCGCCATCTGGGTCCAATCCGCTCTCTCCGCAGTCATTCGGCCCTGGAGATTATGCCGTGCACCTCTCCGACCGGATTGCCGACCACTCCTCGACCACCGCCATCGCCATCGCCATCACCGCCGTCACCACCGATCCTCCATCCGCGCCTCGCCCTCCCCAACCTGCGCCTGCGCCTGCGCCTGCGATCGCGACCCAAACCCGCTCACCCGGAACCGCCGCCGGCCTCACCATCGGTCCCCGTCCCCGCGCCCCCCGCGCTCCCCGCCTCCTCCTCTTCCTCCCCTTCTTCTTCTTCTTCCTCCTCCTCCTTCCACATATGGCACCCGTCGCCTCGGCTTCGACCTCGCCTGCGCCCGCATCATCCTCCTCTTCCCTGCCGAGCTACATGCACAGCCAGCGGAATGTCGAGAAGGTGACCGACCCGGACGGCCTGGTGCTCGAGGGATGGGCCCAGGGATACATGGTGGGCTCGCTCATCATCATGATGGCCATCACCATCGCCAACATGCGCAAGGGCGTCCTGCTGCACAAGCTCATCCTGCTCGAGGTACGTCCGTCGTGGTGGGCGTCGTGGTCGTGGTGGGCGTCCTGCCTTCGTGCGTCGTCGCACCACAACGTCTGCGACACCACCACCATTCTCTAAGCCCACGTTCCGCATTCTGATCGTTGCAATTCTACAGCTCTTCCTCGGCATCTGGCATGGCTTCTGGATTCTCCTTCATGATCCCGCCTACGCTTGGTGGCTCTCCATCAGTGCCATCCCCCTCAATATATCCTGGTCGCTCCACAACGTCATCGCGTGGATGAAGATCAAACCCTTCCTCTCCAAGCCCTTCAGCTTGCTGTTCATCGTCACCGTCATCCTCGCTCAGCCGTACTGGGTCCTCGAGATCTACGCCAACTTCGCCTACTTTCACAACGTCAACACCCTCTTTCTGAGCACTCGACCGTACGAGGCGCTGTGTCGGTAAGTTTTGCTCAACGTTCGCGCCGCAATGGACGATCCGACTGACTGCCCGTGCTCCAGTGACCCCTGGTGGATCCTCATGACCATCATGCTCTTTTGGAATATTAAAACCCGCTACGAGCTCTCTTACAAGGAAATCCTCCGCCTTTCTCCCCGCTTCGCCGTCCTCCTCGGCGCCCTCGCCATCTCCATCTGCTTCATCATCTTAGACGTTCTCTCCGTGACCGAAACCCTCAGCTCGAGCCTTCCCGTCGGCATCAACCCATTCTGGAAGCTCTCGTTCGTCTTCAAGTGTCTCACCGACTCCATCGTCCTCGACGACTTCAAAACCGCTCTCGACCGCCTCCGCGCCTTCAAGATCTCTCGGATCGGTTCCTTCTCCGTCGACAACAGCGACGCTCGCGCTCACAACGACGGCCGCCTCGAGGACCAGTGGGCCGCCGAGCTCACCCCACGACAAGCCCTGGCCCTTCCACACCCTGACGCGCCGCCCGACTTCCTCAACCACCATCCACCGCAGTACCACCAGACCTTTTGGGCCCGGAAGAAGAGCAAGGTGTACGAGACCTTCCACCACCACACCAAAAGCAGCCACCCGAACAGCGCCAGCGGGAGCAACTCCTCCCAGCAGCACCAGCCGCCACCACCACCATCATCGCAACCGCACCAACATTCGCCTCCGCAGTACCAACCGAGCCCCGTCCCCACCCCTGCCTCCGTGGATCCGCTGTTCGTCCCTCCTCCTGCGCACGACTACTACTCCTCCCGGCCCGAGCAGCCGCACCGACACAGCCACCACAGTCGCGAGAGCGTGGACGGCGAGTACGCGCGGATGATGCGGGAGATCACCCGCGATTCGATCTCGGTGTCGGGTGGGATGCCGCAGCGGCCGGATTCGGCGGCTTAGATGATTGGTTTTTTGTAACGCTTTTTCTCTCTCTTCTTCGTTTGCTTTTTGGCATGCATCAGCGACGGCTGGGATTGGGCGCGGGGGTTCTGGTTTTGTTTTTCGTTCCTTATTCCCGGGCTCCTTCGGGTGGGCAATGGCATTGGGTTCTCTTCCTCGGGCTGCTCTTTTTTTTTCCATTTCTCCACGGATCGATCCGTTTTTTCCGCTCTGGACTTCTGGATGTTTCTTGTCTACACGCGCATAGCCACGCATCACCCTCGCTTACCGGAATTGCGCGGCAGCATTTACTACCTACCTTTCGTACTGGATTCGACGCGCTCTGGCATCACACCACACCATATCGCATCACCTTACGCATGTTCGCGGCCAACGGATGGGAGATATTACGCGGATACTCGGGCGGCAGCACATATCATTCTCTTGTTCATCTTCTTTTCACTTTTCTTTCCACCATTCCTCCGCCGGCATACCACGGAGGTTCTATTATGTTCAAGGGAATATAGGGTGGGAAATGAAATGTGGACGTATCTACTGGATGGAGGGACACTGGATGGATTCAGAATCGGGAACGGGCAGGACATCTTGTTGAATTTAGACGGCAGGGTGATGGACTTGCTCTGGAGGTTTGGGGTTTGGGATTTGGGAGAAGGATAAAAAAGTTCATGTTGTTTGGGCTTTCGTTTTGGGCGTCTATGAGCGGGTGGTCCTTTTCGTTTTTTGATTCTTTTTCAGCGAGAGGCGGCATCTGCGAGAGGCGGCTTCGTTGGTTCGACTTTTCACTTCTTTTTTTTTTTTTTTTTTTTTTTTTTTTTTCTACAGCGCGACGGATCACGGATACCCCCCTTACCTTTACCTCATCACCTTTTCTAAAAACATTTATCTTTATCATTATTGTCGTCTATCTAGTCTGTCTTATATATCTATATATCTGAATACCTGGCCATCCGGCCATCTCGCGACCCCTGCGATCTATCGACCCAGCTACAGTATATATCATATCCATCGATCTGACGATCCGTCTCTGTGGCCCTCTATCTATATGTGTATAGTCTGTTGATTCCCACCCCTCCCTGTTCACGTCGATGTTCGAGATGTTGTGCGTGTATTCTATACGTCATGGTCGAGCGGGGAATTGGGTGAAGGAAAAAGGACAGTGGAACTGCGTATCTACACATCTACATCGGTATCAAGGGGGGCATTGTATTCGAACGGAAGCGTTGGTCTATATACATATACATATATTCCAAGATGCGGATATGTATCCTGTGCGGTGCGGTGCGGTGCGGTGTAGAGGTATGTATGCATGCATCGATCGATGTATTTGTATAGATATATCGGCTTTTGTCGTACCTCCTGTTGTGTGCCCCGTACTGCCATGCCACTGGATACTAGCTTTTGACCGACCTGGTAAAGAGAGAGAGAGAGGGAAAGGGGAACGGTGCGGGAAGGGAAGGGGAAACGGCGCAGATGCGGCCAAGTGTGAAATACCAAAAGGAATTGACCCTTCGCAAGCGGGCGTTGTATCCGTCCGGACTGCGAAGCAGGAGAGGGAGGGAGGGGGAGGGGGAGAGGGAGGGAGGACCGGCGGTTGAATGGAAGGACGAAGGGAGAGAGAGGGAGAGAGGGAGGGAGAGACAGAGGCATGGGCATGAGCATGGGGCGCGCTGAAGAGGGAGGTTGAGTGAGGGATGGGGATGGGGATGCGTGGGAGGGGGGGTGGGGATGCTGGAGGCTCTGCGATGCGATTTAGACACACGCTGAGATGTTGAGCTGTCAAGAGGTCTAAGCGTGGGGCAGGAGGTGGGAGGCGGAAGAGGGATGAATACAATAAGGACTATAGAGTGATAGGTTCGCTGTTCACGGTATAAGCATGTACTGTACTCATGCCTCCGCTCGCTCGGAAAGGAAAGAAAAACCCTGATGCTGATCCTGAAAGAAGAATACGTAGAGCAGAGCTGAGCTGAGTGATAAGAGAAGCAAGAAGAGAGCAAGAAGAGAGTTTGGGAAGCAAGAGAAGCAAAGCAATATCCCCCTCCATACCACCGCTATCGGTGGGCAACACCCTAAAAAGATGAAGAATAAAGAAAAGATGAAGCATCCCATCAACCCCCCTCCCCTCCCCTCCCCCTTCCCCGTCCCACCCCTCTTCCCCTCCCCCGTCCTCTCCCTCGTCCTCGTCCTCCACCTCCCCTTCCCACCCCTTCACCACCCCCACCGCCGCCAGGCGGTAGCCCACCACCCTCCCTCCTCTCCCTCCTCTTCCCCCTCTCCCGCACCCGCAGCGCATCCACCGAGCACCACTCCTCCGGGATGCCAAACTCCCTCGCCCGCCACTCCGGCAGCGGTCGTCCAAACGGCAAGACCACCAGGCGGGACGGTGACCGTCCGGCGGGGCGCAGACGCACGCCGTCGTCGTCAGGTGCTTCCTGGCCCAGGGCCAAGGCGCGCTGCCGCGCGTCGGCGTAGAAGCTCGTGAGCGGTTGCAGGGAGGCCGGGGTGGGGAGGGGGAGCAGGATGCCGTGGGGCCGGCGGGGGCGGCGGGGTTGGGGTTGGCGACGGCGGCGGGCGGAGGAGAGGGCTTCTTCTTGCTGCAGTTGCCGGGCGGAGGCTTCGTCGATGTCGCTGGATGAGGGGGGTTCGGAGGGGGGGGAGGAGGTGGAGGGGTCCTCCTCCTCCTCCTCCTCGTCGTCGGCTTCTTCGTCGGCGTCTTCTTCTTCTTCTTCCTCCTTCGCCAGCGCAGCCGCCTCCTCCTTCGCCACCTTCAACCGCTTCTCCTCCGCCTTCCAGGCGCGGAACTTGTCGACGAGCGCGCGCACCTCGGCGATGAAGTACGCCCGCCGCGGCTCCCACGCCCGTCGCTCCCCGTCCGTGATCCCCGTCACGCCCATCACCCGCAGCCAATCGGGCCCCCGCAGCCCGTCGAGGAGGCGCTCCAGCTGCACTTTTTCGTGCTGCGCCCGCTCCTTCTCGATGTTGCGGAGCTGCTTTTCTTGTCGCTCGGCGCGCCGGTGCGCTTTGCTGTAGAGGCTGTCGTCGAGTGGGTCCGGCTCGTCGGGTCGGGGCAGGTGGGCGTGCGCGAGGCTGGAGAGGTCGATGTAGGTGAAGTCCGGGGATGTGGTGGTGGTGGTTGTGGTAGTTGGTTTGACGGCGCCGGTGCTGCTACTGCCGCTGCCGCTGCTGGTGTTGAGGGGAGGAACATTGTTGCGAGAGGTTGAAGGTGAGGTCGGCGCTGCGAGCGCTTTGCCTCGCGCATGTCGGGGACTGGCGGAGGCGCGTCCGGGCGGTGCGCGGGACTCTCCTGCCGTCGTCCAGGGCTCGTCGACGATGTAGATTGGGGTGTCGAGGGTTAGAAGGTCTATGTGAGACAACGGGGTTAGTAATTGTTCACGGCTGCGCAACGTCACACCGTGTGTGAACGACGATGGGAATGGGACGTTACCTGGCTTCTTCGGCGCATTGGAAATGACGTCGTCGTAATTGGGAAAGTAGATGGCCAGGTCGCTCTTCAGGCGCGAGCCACCGTCCTGCGACCTCAGCGACCGTTTCTCCTGCGTGGTCGGCGCCACGGCCAGGGCGTTCTTGTCCGTGTTGTGATTGTTGGGGTTCGCGGGGGTGGCGGGCGTGCTGGACGCGCCCCGGCCGAGGTCGTCCGCCTTGACGTCCAGGACGGTGCGGACGCCGTTGGTTGTCTGGATGAGTTCGCCATGTGGTTGTGTGACGGTGAGTCTGGTCGGTGGTTTGGGGCGGCCGTGATCGGAGGGCGGTGGGTAGGAGTGTGGGAGAGTGTTGGTGTTGGTCGGCTTGGAGCTGCTGAGTCGCGTCGGCTTGGGGCCGATGAGCCTGAGTCTCTTGGGCTGCGGCAGCGACTGCGACTGCGATTGCGACCGCGATTGCGCATCAACGGCGGGACTGTTCTCATCGCCGGCGGGCGAGGAAGGATGGAGAGGATGTGTGAATGGATTCGCCGGTGGATGGAGTTGTTGTGCTTGTGCTTGTGCTTGGGCGGAGCGTCGCGTCGGGTGAGACTTGCTGACGGGCGTGAAAGGGAGAGCATCCGAGTCGGCGCGATCGCCTCCCTTTGTCGTCTTTGTCGTCTTCGTCGTCTTGGTTGTCTCCTCGGTCGCGGGCGTGATGGAGGTGCGAGTGCAGCGGCCGACGGAAGACCTCAATGGCCTGGAGTTGACCATCGTTTGCGCGCGGGAGGACGGATCGGATGCTCATCTTCCAGCCGCCGCGGCTCTCCTCTCGACGATGACCCCGGCGCGTGTGCTGCCTCCCGGTCCTGGCGAAGGGGGGGGGGTTTGTCTGTTTTCCCCCTCGGGCGGGAAAAAGTTGGTTTGGGGGCAATCGATGCCCTTCCGCTGTTTCTGTTTTCCTTCCCCCGACCGAGAGACGCAGGCGGGAACGGCTCGTTGCTTTTACGCGATTCCAATCCAGCCGGACGGGGATCGACCAGCGCGGACTTGCAATTTTATCTTTTGAATCGCAGTCGCGACCGTAAATACATGTCACGGAATTGGGATCACATGTCAGGTCTGTATGTGATGTATATATATACATATCTATATAGGCATGTATCTACGTGTGAATGTAGGGATGTTTCGCGTCGCAGCAGAGGCCATCGAATGCGTGAAGCACCTACCGTCCCAGCAGTATCCTAGGATATACATACATATCCAACTGCTGCGCGACAACAGCACCTACCTCTGATACATACCTACATTCTTTTAACACGGATTGACCAACCAGTTTGTCCCTTCACATGGCCGATCGCCGAACAGAATCTCGTTGATCTGAGACACGTCCCTCGTTCGCTCTCACGGTCGGAGCAAATAATATGTACTGCCGTATTTATCCTGCCCAATCCACCTCGTCGGTCGCGACGAGTAACCCGGTTGCTGGATTTCAAGTATGATGATCTCCCTGAAGCTAGTCTCTTCTCAGTAGTTCTGCAGCATCATGAGATCCGTTCGAGGTATGTATAGGTATTGGTAGGCTGCTCTCCAGGTCAAGCCGATAGTCGGAGAAGATGGATGGACTGCGTTGGAGGGGATGAGCGATCACCTCAGGCTGAGGACCTCCAATCTCCGATCAGCATGGATCCCTTAAAGGATGCGTAATGATGTACTGTATGTAGTCCATGAGGAAGCTGAGGATTGCGATGCGTGCAGTGTAGAGGGCAGGATCGATCCGCGGTGTTTAGGAGTGAATTCTCCCAGGGCCAGCAACCCGGAACATCTTCTGTGCCATCAATTCTCTAGCCAATCACATGAGTTTTCTGCCGTCCGCTGGGAGCTCCGGACAGGTTGAGGCGCGCCAAGCCTTTCAGGTAAACTTCGGCCCTGAGCACCTCCGTCGATTCAGTTTGGCGACCGACGAAGGACCTCAGGCCGTGACCGAGTGAGTGCGTGCTGGGGAAAGCAATACCTACACCACCTTACTAACCACAACAGCTTCCTTCCATTCGCCGTGCAAACACCTACCCGTCCTCTCACTACATCCCTCGCCGCTCCGACAGACGCCCTCTCTACATACACGCAACTCCACTGCTCTCGCCCTCTCTGTCGCCGTGCACCCAGCCCAGTCACGAGTGCTGCCTTCGTACACCAACGCGCGACCACCGTCGAATCCTGAACCTCCACTACGCCGCGCCGAACGTCCTTGAGCCTGCCACACTCAGTACACACGACCGCTCGAATCTTTCCGCGCGCACACCGACTTGACCGCCCATGGACAGGAGATGACAGCGTCCTTCGCCCGCGAGCACAACTAGACGTGGAGGAGACCACCGGGAGAGATCCTCCACGACCACGAGCGCGCCCGCACCCGCCCTCCCCTCACCATGGAGCAATACGAGCAGCCCCCGTTCGACGGCGGCGACCCCGACCTCTGGAACCTGGACCCGCGCGAGGCCGACTGCCCGCAGCTGCGCGTGCTGTCGCAGAAGGTCGACTTCGACGTCGACATGGCCGGCCGCCGCGTCACCGGCAAGACCGAGCTCACCGTCCAGCCCACCTCCGCCCACCTCCGCCGCATCCAGCTGAACGCTCGGGGCATGGACATCACCCGCTGCGCCGTCCAGGGCCGCGGCGCCCGCAAGGACGCCGTCTTCGAGTTCGATGATCCGTACGAGCGCTTGCAGTTGCACCGCGACGTCGGCTTGCACCAGTACCGTGCCCTGCAGAAACGCGTGGCGAAGCTCCGCCGGAGGATGTTTCAGACGGAGGAGACCGAACAAAAGGAGGAGACGTTGCCGCAAGCGCAGAGGGAATACTCGCCGGATGCGCTGTTCGTGCATTTGCCCAAGGGAATCCGCATTCATGAAATCGATCCGTCCTCGGTCACCGCGGGGGCCACCAGTCTGGCCGATGGTACCACGGCGGCTGCGGACTTTGAACCGCTCAAAGTCTTTGTGGAATTTGAAATCACCGAGTTTCGGGACGGTCTGTACTTTGCAGGCGTGGACGATGGCACTCTCAAGTACCCGCACTTGTATACTCGCACATCACGTTTCCCTGGGAGCGCGTCCTGCATTTTCCCGTGCGTGGACCGACTGGACAGTCGTTGTACTTGGGAGATATCCATTCGGTATCCGCGGACGCTCGGCGACGCTATTCGGCCCTCGAAGTCCTCGAGAACCGGTGCTGGAGACCGACTTCCGCCAGGAGCGGTGAACGGAGTGGGCAAAGACGTTGACGGGGTGGTGACGGATGCGGATGACAATACCTCTGGCTTCACCGAAGAGGAGAAAGCACTGGATATGGCGGTGATCTGCTCGGGCGACTTGACGGACGATATCATTGATCCGACTGACCCGACACGCAAGACCTCTTCCTTCGTCTTCATGGATGATCCCGTATCTCCGCAGCATATCGGTTTCACGCTCGGCCCGTTTGAGCATGTCGACCTCTCGGACTTTCGTGAGAGCGACCAGGACGAGAAGATGGGCCAGAGTGCCACCCGAATTCACGCGTTCTGCTTACCCGGTCGCGCCGACGAAGTGAGGAACTCATGCATGGGCCTTGCTCAAGCCATTGATTTTTTTACTCTACGCTTCGGCCCGTATCCATATACCAGCTACAAGCTTACATTCGTGGACGATCTCATTCCTGACGTGACGGACGCCGCCTCGTTATCCATCTGCAGTACGCGATTGCTCTTCCCGGAGGACATCCTCGAGCCGATCGACACGGTCACTCGAACACTATTCCATGCGCTCGCCACGCAATGGATCGGCGTCAACATCATCCCCGCACACGCCACTGACTGGTGGCTCGTCATCGGAGGTGCATGGTACATGACGGATCAAGCCCTTCAAATGCTCTGCGGTCGGAACGACCACCGGTTCCGCCAGAAGATGATGGCCAACCGGCTATACGAGATGGACAAGCAACGTCCGAGCATCTACGAGCTGGGCAGAGTTCTACAACTCCACCCGACCGAGCTGGAATTCATGAACTTGAAGTCCGCACTGGTTCTCTTCACCCTCAACCAGCGCATGATGAAATTGACGGGGAGGAACGGCCTGACCCGAGTCTTCAACAAGATCTTCTTGGATGCCAAGGTGGGTCGGATGGGCGACGAAGGGCTGACGTCGGAGTCGTTCCAACATACGTGTGAGAAGGTGGGCCACCTGCGGCTCGAGGATTTCTTCCAGCAATGGGTCCACGGCGCCGGCTGCCCCGAGTTCACCGTGAACGTCAAGTTCAACAAGAAGAACTCCTCCGTCGACGTGACGCTGTTGCAGATCCAGGGAAAGGAGAGCATGCAGGGTGCGCAGCAGCCGTTCTTGACCGCGCCCGAGTTCATGAGGGAGGTCAAGGAGCACAACACGCAGGTGTGGGCGCCGCCGTTGCTCCCCACCTTCACCGGCCCGATGACTATCCGCGTGCACGAGGCCGATGGGACGCCGCAGGAACACATCGTCCAGATCAAGGACCGGACTACGAAAGTACAATTGCCGTACAATACCAAGTACAAGCGACTGAAACGCAGTCGACGGCAGAAGGAGCGCGCGGCAGCGGCCGCGGGCGTGGACATCTCGGGTGAATCTCAGGACGATGTGCTCCTATACTGTCTGGGTGACGTGCTGCAGACCGAGGAAGAAGTGGAGGAGTGGCGGCTCGTGGATTGGTCGAAGGAGGACGAGGAGCGGATGAACCAGGAGTCCTACGAATGGCTGCGCATCGACGCCGACTTCGAGTGGCTGTGCCGCAGCACCATCGACATGCCGCACTACATGTACGTCTCGCAACTGCAGCAGGACAAGGACATCGTGGCGCAAATCGAGTCGATCCAGTACCTCAGCCGGCAGAAGCCGTTCCCCATTATCTCCAGCATCCTCGTCCGCACGCTGATGGACACGCGGTACTTCCATGGGATTCGCACGATGGCTGCGAATGCGCTGGCTCGATGCGCGCAGGAAGAGCTGGACTGGATTGGCTTGTTCCATCTTGAAAAAGCGTTTCAGGAATTCTTTTGTCTCCCCAACTCGCCCATGACGAGATCCAACGACTTCTCCGACCGCAGCGCCTACATCATGCAGTGCGCCATCCCGCGTGCCATCGCCCAGGTCCGCGATCTGAACGGCAAGGCGCCGATGCGCGTCAAGCGGTTCTTCATCGACAAGCTCAAGTTCAACGACAACTCCAACAACGAGTACTCGGACTCGCACTACGTCGCGACGCTCATGTCCTGCCTCGCGCAGGCGCTGAGCGCGGTCGGGCAGCCGTCCGGGTACGACTTCGACATGGAGGACGCGGCCGAGGACGCGGAGTTCAAGCGGCAGGCGCTCGCGGAGATCCGCCGCTACCAGCGCATCGACGAGTGGATCCCCTCGTTCCAGAACGTCTTCACCATCACCGCGCTGGACTGCGTGCTCATGCTGATGAAGAGCAAGGTCATCCCCAAGAGTTTGAAGGAGTTCGTGCAGTACACCCGGCCGGGCAATGCGGACAACGTCCGACTGAAGGCGGCGCAGTGTCTGGTGGAGCTGGGCGTGCTGAAGCGGACGCCGCTGTCGAAGTTCATCTTCTGCAACCTCGAGTCCGATCCCTCGCCCTACATCCGCCAGGAGCTGCTCATGATCGTCGAGACGGGCATCGGCGCGATCGCGCTAGGCGACATCGCCGACGCAGACGAGCCGAAGGACAGCCTGGGCGGGCTCACCATCGAGGGGGACGACAACACCCGAGCGGATCTGATGAAGCGCAAAACGAGCGTGGAGGGTGCGCTCGAGGCGCTCAAACGCGAACTGGGCACTGACCCTTACCTCGCCGACGCCCTCGAGTCCGCCTTGCGCTCCCGCCACACGAGCCTCTTCGAGCTCGAGGAGCTCACCGAACTCTGCTCCTTCCTCTACCCGGCCAAGGACCAGCACGTCGTCAAGCTCGCGTACCCCCGCTACTGGAAGGTTGCGCATCTCGGCCACGGCCGCTTGCGCTTCTATCACTCCGAGCGCGTGCGCACGGCGCCTCGGCCCCTGCCGCCGCCGCCACCACCGTCGCAACCGACGAAGTTGGAAATCAAGATGGAGCCCGCGACGGCGGGTTTCCCACCGCTCATCAAGAGCCTGAAACACACCATCGCGCCCCCGCAGCCGCCGCCCCCCAAACGCTCCCACACCCTCACCCTCAAGGCGCCGAAACCGGAGCCGTCCCCGGCCGACGGAAGCAGCAGCAGCAGCGGCGGCGTCCGTCTCTCTGCCATCCCGACGCAACCTCCTTCATCCTCCTCCGCCGCCGCCGCCGCCGCCGCCGCTGCCGCCGCCCCTGTGCGTCCGACGAATCCGCCGCCGCTGCGGTTGTCGCTTTCTTCTAAGGGGGGGAGTGCGTCGTCTTCTACCTCGCGTCCGGCTGCTTCGCCCGCTGCGGCAACATCTACAGCTACAGCTACAGCTACAGCTACCACAGCCCCCTCCTCATCCCGCCCACCCCCGCCCTCCTCCCTCTCGAAACCGACCTTGACCTCCACCCCAATCATCCGCGCCCCGGCTGCTACAGCATCGGCCTCCGCCAACCCATCATCATCATCCGCCAAACCCTCCGGTAGCAACGGCAGTGGAAGTAAACCCACAGATCATCAGCGCCCTCACCCTCAGCATCCGCCCCAGCAGCGGCCGGGACTGGGATCAGGACCGGGTGGGAAATTACAGCACCAGCAACGACGCAGTTTGATTGTCAAGTTGAGGGTTCCTGGGTCCCGGTTGGGGGAGCTGAGGAGAGGTGCTGGTGCTGGCTCTGGTGGAGCTGGTGTGGGTTCGAGTGGTAGGGCTGGAGGCGTGGGTAAATTGGGCTTGGGATCGGGGAAGATTGGCAAGCTGGGGAAGGTGGGGAAGATGGGTTCTTCTTCTTCTTCTGCTTCGACTGCTTCCGCTGCTGGCGGGGCGGGACTGGGAAAGAAGAAGTTTGCCGCTGGTGCTGGTATGAATGGTACGGGAACGGGAGTGCTGCACCGCACGGCGAGTCTCGTAGGCGTGAAGAGGGATCGGGATGGTAAGGGTCTGAGTGGAGGTGTTGGGGGCCAGAGTACCACTGGCCACAGCTCTGCGAATGCGAATGCGAATACGGGAATGGGAGGGCGGAGTAACGGTCTCCCTTCCACTCCACATCTTGGTCTCGGTGGGAGTGGCACTGGGGAGGCAAAGATCGCAAGCGGAAGTGCGAATGGAAGTGCGACAGGAAGTGGAAGTGGAAGCGCGAGCCCTGCCCCGACATCAACAGCGGGATCCGCAGAACCACCGGTCAAACGACCGAAGTTGCTGTTGAAGTTTGGGAGGAAACCTGGTGCTGGTGGAGGAGGGGCTGGTGGTGGGGGTGGTGGGCCGCCTACGCCTTCGTCTTCGGCGGGGGGTGGAGGAGGAGGGGGAGCGTGAGTTGAGAGAGAAGAGAGGGGGACAAGGGGTTCTGTGGGTATTGTTGGTTGGTGTTGGTATTGGTATTGGTATGAACGTCGTCGTGTTCGATGGAGTCTGTGGATATGCAATGCAATGCAGTACAATACAACAGCTTATCTTATCTTTTTCCCTCTTCTTATATGCCTCCTTTCCTGCGCTGCTGATGATTGCGCTGCTTCGTTCTCTGTTCTTCCTGTTCGTTGATTTTGCTTTTTCTTCCTCTTTTTTTCTTTTTTTTTTTCTCTCCCTCTTCTCCCCGGTAGAAGGGTGGGTGGTCACCGCGTATTACTTTTCAGGGGGTTTTATATCACTCTCACGGACGGAGAAGAAAGGTACCCGGGAGCGGTCAGTACTCCAAGCCGAACGAGAATCATCGATACCGGCCGTTTGATACAGTTCATCATAATCCATCTGAGTAACAGTAATCCAAAGGGTAGCGATGACGGTGCTGGTGCCGTACCCACCTCTCTTCTGGTCTCTTCTCCTGTCCTGTCCTGTCCACTTCGGTCTTGAACAGAGAGGAGGGAAGGAGAGATGGGTTGAAAAAGGGAATTGATATTCGTACAGTCCTCGATCACTCGGCGTATAAACCCTGATTACTAGATGTACAACATCAATTCCCGTTGAAAATATCCACGCAATAGCAACACAGCAATACGACTAAAAAGTAAAGGTACATCTTTCTCGGTTTGTTCCTCTCTCGACAAGCCGCTGCTGATGGAGGAGAAAAATAAGAATGCTACTGCTACTACCAACTACCTGTACCCATCGCTCATCGCTGATGCCCATGCGGAATGAATGTCAGATATGCATACTAAACTCGCTCGCTCGCCGAACGCCGGAGATGCATGTCAAAAATACAGTGAAAGAAAAAAAAAGAAGGGAGGAAAAGGGATTACAAAAGGCCCATCCAATCCAGTCCAATGCTCATCCTCATGCCCGAGAGGGAAAGGTCAGAGCTTCAAACAAGTGAGCCTGTAAAGACACTCGCTGGAAAAGGTTGGAGGACCATATCCGCGAGAAAAAAGAAAGACCTCAGCTTCCGCTCCCCATTCCCCCCTAAAGCAGCACCCCAAACCCCGCCAACAACCCCACCACCAGCACCGCCAGCCCAGCGCCCGACGCGCCCAGCTGCACCGCACCACTATCACTATCGCCATCGCTATCATCAAAGCTCGCATACTTATCCCCCGTCCCCGTCGCGCTGGCACCGGACGCCGTCCCGGACGCCGTCTTCGACGTCGTCGTCGCACTCGCGGATGCTGTACTCGTCGTGTTGTACCGCTTGGGATTCGTTGCGCCGCAGGGGTGGTCCGCCCTGAGAAAAAAAAAAAAAAAAGAAAAAGAGAGTCAGCGCCAGCTGCCCCCAGCAAAAGCGAAAGAAAGGGATGGGATTGGGGGGGGGGGGGGGGGGGGGGG
>JADQAV010000010.1:0-30292 GCA_019775845.1 Myrmaecium sp. VS I D KN 1 | reverse complement strand
TTTTTTTTTTTTTTTTTTTTTTTTTTTTTGGAGTTGTGATTGTTGAAGAATGAAGAAGGATGAGATGGTTTTTGGGGGGTTGGGTGGTGTGGTGCTGTGGATGGATGGATGGATGGATGGATGGGTCATGCTTGTGGATTAATGGGTTATGCCATGTTATGTCTGGTTGCGTCGCACGTCTTCTTTCTGTACGGATAGTAGGATATACACACACGCCGTTTTATGGGTTTATAGGACATGTCTTTTCCATCTTCATTCTCTTCCTTTGCTAGCTCTGTATATACCATACAAACGTACATCCCACGGCGTTCTACCTCCATCTGCATTCATCACCATCCATGTCCTCTCCTCCGTTCCATCTCCCCAACCTAACTCATCTCCCCTCCCCCCCCAACCTGCCCCGGGGCCTGCCCCTCCTCCCCCACCCCCCGAAACCCCCTCCCCTCAACCGCACACCCCACCACCCCATCCCCCCTCACCACCCCCGTCGTCGCCATCACCACCCTCCGCCCGCCGGCGCCCCGCCCCCCTCCTCCTCCTTCCTCCCGCAACCTCCCCCCCAACCACCGTAACCCAGCGACCTCCGCCCTTCCCACCCCGCCCAAAAAAAACACCAGCACCACGCGCTCCCTCTCGCGGTCCCGGGCCGCCTCTACCGCTGCGCTTTCGCCTCCAGCGCCTCCAGCGCCTCCGGCTGTGCCTCCGGCTCCGGCGCTTCCACGCTGCACCCGATCCACCGTCGCGCCCCGCACGTGGCGCGACACGAGGTCGTCGTAGTGGCGCCAGCCCGTGGCGGACTGCAGGGCTTGGCGGGTGGAGGGGTGCTGGTGCGAGCGCGCGAGGGAGGCGAGGTAGGGTTTGCGGAGGATGCATTCGACGAGGCGGAGGCTGAGGGGCGCGTAGCCGGAGTAGGTGTACGCGACGTCCGTGGGGTGGGATTCCGTCACGCCGTCGAGGATGAGGTGCAGGTGCTTGCGGAGGAGGGGGTAGTTGGTTGTTTGTGGGGTGGTGGGGTCGGTGGGGGCGTTGGGGTTGGGGGAGGGGGAGGTTTGGGTGGTGGGGGTGGGATTGGTGAGGGAGGGGAGGAAGGAGGTTGGTAGGGAGAGGGCGGACCCTCCGCGCGGGATGAGCAAGCCGGCTTTTTCGAGGCGGTGCAGGGTGAGCAGGTGCTGGGGCCCGTAGGCGGCGAGGACGAGCCGCTTGAAATGCTCGAGGTCGCGCGGCTTGATGCCGTTGTGCAGGGTGGAATAGAGGCAGAGGAGGCGCAGGGTGGTGGCGAGGGGCACGTCGCGCGCCATCAGCTCCTCGATGTGGTCGTGCTGGCCGGTTGGGTCGGCGCCCGCGGCCAGGTTCTGCTGCACCTCGAGGATGCGCGCGAACCGGTCGGTGCGGGTGTACTTGATGATCTCCTCCGCGAGCGCGGTGTGCAGCTTTAGGCTCGCCTGCTCGGCTTGATAGCCAGGGAGCTTGTTGACGAAGTCGCGCAGCTCCGACGTCGTCTTTGAGGCGATCTGTCGGTTGTCGTACGTCGATGCGAGCCGACGCGCGACTTTGTTGAGCAGCGTGCCGACGACGGCGAAGTTGGAGTCGCTGAGCGTGCTGTAGAGCGGGTCCTTCGGGTCCAGCTGGATCTTCCGCTTCAAGGTGGAGGAGCCGGCCGCGGAGGCGGCGCCGCCTTTGCTGCTTTGGGGGGTGGCCCCGCCCACCACGGAGGAGTCGACTTCGGTCGAGTTGGCGTCGATCTTGAAGACCTCGTCGATGAGGCCTTCGTAGGTGAGCTGGGTGAGGAGGATAGTGGGGAAGTCGACTTCGCGGTCGATGATGATCAGGCTCTCGATCGAGGAGCTAGGTGTGAGACCCAAGGGTGATGCGCTGCTGCTGTTGTCGTCTCCGACGGAGACTTCGTTCCGCATGCGGACCAGCAAGTCTGCCAGTCGTTTGGCATTGTCACCTTTGCCGAGGATACGCGGGAAGAGGCCATGCTTCTGTTGGATCTGCATGAGGGCTTTGGCGGCGAGAAAGATGCAGTTGGGATCTTTCCGCTGGGGGTGATGTCAGTAGAGGCTGAGGACCCTCAGCAGCAGCATACGCACTAGATAGAGATCGCCAAATGCATCGTCCAGTTCGAGGGAAAGGAGATCATCGGCTAGAGGAACAAAGTACAGTGGAAACTGAGAGATGTTGGCTTCACCGAGGACACCAGCCTCTTCCAGGATGGTGTCGGAGATGAGCGTCCGTCGCGGCACCCAGAAGATCGAGAACTCATGATCGATCGTGCCGTTGCGACGCAGCCGGTTGATCTGGTCTGGAGGGCGATGTTAGCATGTTCTGATGGTAAACTTCTTTGTAGATACGAAAAGAACCCTAATGATCATGCTGCAGATGTGATTGAATTGACGACGTTTCTTCTAGGATCGGACTTGATCGGACAGGGTGGGATGATAGACCTGCCCGATCTCTATAGATCCATGTGAGTATCAAGAGACTGCGAGACGTACCAGCAACAGCCGTGATAGTTTGAGCCTTTTCTCCACGGGCCAGGAAGACAACATTGCGCTGGGAGGAGTCGATGTTGTCGTTCTCCAGGAAGAACGGCCTATCAACGCCGTACTCTTGAAGAGTAGAGAACTTGACGAGCAGATTCAACGGACCGGCCAGCGACTTCTCAAGCACCAGGTTCTTCTTGCCGCGGACCTGTGAATGATGCACGTGATGAGTGAGTATCGCAGGCAGGCCTCAAGCGGGGGGAAGCCTTACGTACGCCTTCAAGGAGCTGCAGGAGGTCTCGACGCGCCTTTTCCCCGATCTCGGCGGCGTTCAAGGCGGCATGCGGGGCCATCGTGGTCGATTGTCTCTACACGCGCATCCGTCCGCGATCCTCACGATGCATGGGACAATGATGGTGGTGGCCTTGGCTTGGTGTTGGAGTTGTTGGTGTGCGGGGTGCGACAGGTACAGGAAGCGCATGTTTCTGCCTGAGGCGCATGGTGAAAGCTGTTCCTGCCTAAGGCCAGAATATGCGATTTTCCAGGTTTGCTCCCGGCACCGGCGATGCGTGGATGACTCCCGCGATCCTAGTGACTTCCCACTTTACCCCACCGACCTTTACTCTGCCCCTCCAAAAACATTCCCTCTCACACTGTATGCTCGCCCTCCTCCCCCGAACCTCCCTACCCGCCCGGCCTTTCCTCCGAATCGTCCGAATCGCTACTGCCCAGTCACCTTCGCGGTCCTTCCGATCTACCTCGCTGCTGAGACACCGGTACCCCGTCGACCGACCCGCAAACATGGGCAAGAAGGAGAAGACTTCTTTCCAGCTCAAGACCCCCAAGGGCACCAAGGATTGTGAGTGGCCTACCTCGCCGGCTTGTCGCATACGTTCAGGACTGATAGTGGCATGTAGGGGAGGGTACTGACATGGTCATCCGCGACAAAATCTTCTCCACTATCACCGAAGTCTTCAAGCGTCACGGCGCCGTCACCATCGATACGTACGTTTGTTGTGAACAGATATATCCGCCGTCCCATCCTCTCTGACATACAATCCAGTCCCGTCTTCGAGCTGAAGGAGATTCTCGCCGGCAAGTATGGCGAGGACAGCAAGCTCATCTACGACCTTGCCGACCAGGGCGGCGAGCTCTGCTCCCTGCGCTACGATCTCACCGTCCCCTTCGCCCGCTGGCTCGCCATGAACCAGTCCGTCTCCAGCATCAAGCGCTACCACATCGCCAAGGTCTACCGACGAGATCAGCCCGCCATGACTAAGGGCCGCATGCGGGAGTTTTACCAGTGCGACTTCGACATCGCCGGTGTCTACGATCCCATGCTTCCCGACGCCGAGATCCTCCGCATCACGACTGAGATTTTCGAGGCGCTGGGCTGGCAGGGAAAGTACACCATCAAGATCAACCACCGCAAGATCCTCGACGGTATCTTCGAGGTCTGTGGCGTCCCTACGGATAAGCTGAGGACGATAAGTAGTGCGGTGGATAAGCTGGATAAGGTATATGATGATGGCTCCACGAAGGAGGAAATGTCATTAACCTCCTACAGTCCCCCTGGACCGAAGTCCGCCGCGAGATGACGGAAGAAAAGGGCCTCGATCCCGCCGTCGCCGACAAGATCGGCGAGTACGTCAACTTCAAGGGCTCCCGCGAGCTGCTGGACAAGCTCAGCGCCGACCCCGTCCTCTCCGCCAACGCTTCCGCCAAGAAGGGTCTCGACGACATGGCCCTCCTCTTCAACTACCTCGAGGTCTTCGAGGTCCTGCCCAAGATCAGCTTCGACATGTCCCTCGCCCGCGGGCTCGACTACTACACCGGCGTCATCTACGAAGTCGTCACCGAGGGCTCCGCCCCCGCCGTCTCCACCCAGGCCGCCACCGGCTCCGCCACCGGTTCCGACGAGGCCCAGGCCCTTCAGAAGAAATCCAAGAAGGAGAAGAAGCCGGTCGACCCGGACGAGGACCGCTCCTCGGACCCCTCCGTCGGCGTGGGCTCCGTCGCCGCGGGCGGCCGGTACGACGAGCTGGTCGGCATGTTCAGCGGCAAGGGCCAGATCCCCTGCGTGGGCATCTCCTTCGGCGTGGACCGCATCTTCAGCATCACGAAGGCGCGCATGGCGGCCGAAAACCAAGCCCCCATCCGGCCCACCGAGGTGGACGTCTACGTGATGGCGTTCGGCGGGAAAGGGTTCACGGGCCTGCTGCCGGAGCGCATGCAGGTCGCCACGACGCTCTGGGAGGCCGGCGTCAAGGCCGAGTTCATGTGGAAGGTGAAACCCAAGCTGCCGGCGCAGTTCAAGAAGGCGGAGGAGAGCGGCGTGCCGTTCGCGGTCATTTTGGGTGAGGATGAGGTGCGTGATGGTTTGGTGCGCGTCAAGCAGCTGGGTTTGCCCGAGGGCCACCCGGAGAAGGAGGGCGTGCTTGTTAAGCGGACGGAGTTGGTGGAGGAGGTCAAGAGGCGGTTGCAGAGGTATTATGGAGGAGCGGCGGCGGGTGTGGAGGAGGTTCGGAAGGGTGTGGAGGATGTGAAGGTGCAGGATCGGGAGGAGGTTCCCGCCGAGCAGCCGGTGTTGCCGACGGTGTCGTAGGAACCTGGGAAGGGGCATTGAGTTTTTGTGGGTCTGGTGAGCGGGCATGTTTCAATCTTCCATCGTCCATGATCCTTTTTTAAGGTCTGAGAAAAAGTTTGAGTTGATAGCACTGAGCTGCGATAGATACGGTGAAAGTTATAATAACTGGAACTCTCGGTGCTTGCGCGTAGACTTCTTACAGAGTTATAATCGGTTCTATAGCTATCGTAATAGTCTATATTATTAAAGGTAGTAGTCTTATCGCGTGTAATCGTCGATAACCTATCTAACTAACTCTAGCTATATTTAGAGGACTTATATTATATTAACGCTTAAATAGGAAGCTTAGCGCTAGCGTAGTAAAAGATAATACTAATACTAGGTACTTATATTTACCGGCGTTAATATATAATATAGGCTATAATTATAGTAGTATAAAAACTTACTAATCTATTATCTTTTAAATAAATACTATAGTATAAGAATAAATATAGGCTTAAAGGTAGATTAACCTATATTAAGCTACTATTAAACTAATTAGTTATCTTTCTTAAAAAACCTAGTAAATATTCTTTTATAATAATTAGGGTATATTTAGCAGTGTTTTATCTAGTTATATCTAGATACTTTATTAGCTAGTTTTATAAATAATAAAGGGGCTATTTAATATCTGTTCGTAATTTAACTATCTTATTTATAGAATCTAGATAGCTAGTAAAATAGCCCTAGTATTATTAATAAAACTATTTACTTTTAGTATAGCTTATTAAAAAAGCCGTCTAGATATTAAAGCCCCCCCCCTAGCTATAATAAGTAAACGCCGTAGTAATATATAATAATTTAATACTACCGCTATTATTACTATTATTATTATAACTTAATACTATAATATATATATTATAGATATTCTTAATTAAATACTACTAACCCCTTATAAAGGATATTATTAGAAGAGAGTCTTATAGTTATTACTTATTATTATTATAATATAGTTATAATACTCGCCTTTATATAGCTAGATACCTATATTACCGCTTAGTAGTAGGGAGCTCTCCTTACTTTTTACTAAAGCTATCTATTAATAGAACGCCGTTTATAATATACTAACTATAGTAGAGGTAAATAATAGATAGAGAATATACTTAAGAGCTATTTAAAGTATATATTAACTATAATACGGCTACTAAAAGCTACTTTTAAGGTCCTATTAAAGTAGTTAGTAACTAATACTAATCTTTATAATAATAATAACTATATAGAGCCTAGTTATATAGCCGTTAAGCAGCTATTAATCTTCTTATATAATACTATATAGGAGGTATCTTTTAGAAACGCCGCTAAATATACGTAGTATTTAATTATAATAGTTTATAGGGCCTTCTATTTAGTATTAAAATATTTATTATAGCTTTATAAAGAGATTATAAAGCTACTTATAAATATAATACTAGAAGTAATTAAATATAATAATTACCGCTAGCCCTAGTTTACTAACTATATAGAAGCTCTAGATAGAAGCTACGTTCCTATATATATTTATAACTCTAAGTAGAAAGCTTAATATAACTATAAAGGCTAGTTATTATAGAATATTATCTACGCTATTAACTTTAATATAAACTTTATATATATATTTCCTAGATAGGAAGGGTTAGCTTATAATACCTACGTTTATAATAATATAGTTATAAGAGGGGGATTTAGCTTACTACTAAGCTATTACTATCTTAGTAATACTAGTTATTTAATTAAGTTAAATACTATCCTTATACTATATTAACGCGTTAGATATTATCTAAAGGAATAGGTATAAAGTAATAATAAGTTAATAAATAAGAAAGAGCTATTTAACTACTACTATACTTTATTACGTAATATTATAGAGCGGATATTTAGTATTTTTAAGTAATACTTTTAGACGCTTCGTTACTAACTAGAAGGATACTTACTAAATATATAAGTAAAGCTAGTACTAGCTCTAAGAGCTATTTATAACTATATTAACTATTAGGTAGATATAGAAATTAAGAATATAGCGCTAAGTAATATCTATAATAAAAAGAGAGATAAAGAAGTACGGAAAGAGGATAAAGAGGAGCTTATATATTTATAAGAAGATATTAACTATCGTTAGATATTTATATATAGAGAGGAGATCGCCGATTTAATATAAGATAACTACTAAGTAGCTTTATAATTAATATAGTAATATAGTATTAAATTTATATATAATTAATACGGATAAAAGAAGGCTCGGTAGCTAGCTTCTAATAATACTATTTAATTAATTACTCTTATACGCCTCCTTCTTTCTACTAGTCTATTAATTATACGCTTATATATACTCTTAATATAGCTAATAATTATACGCGCGATTTAGTTACCGTTAAGAGATATTAATATTATATAGATAATATTTACTACTTCCTTATCTAGATAGGAAGTAACTTCTTTCTTAATAAGCTAAATAGTATATTTAGTAATAGATAAGTAGTTAATAATAAGCTATTAAGCCTAGCGCTCTATAGCTCTTATATTATCTTTATTATTATTATATAGGTACTTTTTTCTAGATATTAAAAATATATTCCTAGTAGCTTTCTTACGCTCTATAAGAGGATATAGTATAAGTATTATTAGTATTAATATTATTAGCGTTAGCGAGCGTAACGGTAATAGTAAGAATTTAATACTTTTTATTAGTAAGCTTTCCTAGTATTACTCTTCTTAAGATAAGATTTTATTTACTATTACTACTACTAAACTAGTTACTAACTTATTACTAAATAATACTTCTAATAGCTTTATATATATAATCTTTTAAAATTAAAAGAGCCTATATTTAGGCTAGTATTAGAAGTACTTATCTATTACTTCTAGTATTAACTTTAAGAGGCTTATATTAAGATTCTCCCTCTAATTAAAGTAATATACTATATAGGCTTTCTACTCTTTCTAACGTATTTTAAATACTTATAACTTATTTATAACTATCTTCTTCCCTATTTATTAGTTTAATCTAGCGGTAATAGTATTAACTACTATCTACTAACTAACTTACTTAAAGCTACTATCCGCGTTAAGAGTAAGAGCTTTTATATTAATTAGAGCTTATAATATCGCGACGGTTATATCCTCTATCTATATTATCTTCCTTAGTATTAATAGAGATAGTAATAATAATAATAATAATAATAGTAGCTATAGTAGTAGTAGCTATAATAATAGCTATAGTAGTAGTTATTACTACTATAGCTAATATAGTAGTACTATTAATACTAGTAGTATTAGTAATAGTATTATAGTAGTAAGGGTAGGATCTATAGTAGTAATTAAGTAATATTAAATATATATATATAAGTACTAACTTATTAATAGTAGACTAATAACTAATAAATTATTAGTAAATAGTCCGGTTATACTAAATACTACCCGTCTTATTTATATTAGTACTATCTTAGTACTAGTAAGGGCCTACTATCTAGTCTTACTATCTACTTAGTAACCTGCCGATAACTAAATAAGACGCTGCTAAATATATTCTAAGTATTAATACTTCTTTAACTTACTAGATAATACTAAATTTATAAAAAATATCCTAGTTTTAACTTTTAATAGTTATATATATTTATACTTTAAGAAAAGTATCTATATAATAACTAATAAGTTAAAAATTTAGCTTTCTTAATAGAGAATTACTATTTACAGAGGCGGGTTTCTTATCGATAAGATCGAACACTAAATAAGCCTGCGAGCGCCCTAGGTCTGCGAGGGGCCTGCGAGCGAGCCTACGATGCCTTAATAAGAGCCTGCGTGAGAGCCTGCGAGAGAGCCTGCGAGAGAGCCCGTAAGGACGATCTAAGGGCCTGCGTGAAAGCCTTAGGGCCTGCGTGAAAGCCTTAGGGCCTGCGTGAAAGCCTTAGGGCCTGCGTGAAAGCCTTAGGGCCTGCGTAAAAGCCTGGCCTGCCTGAGGGCCTGCGTGCGAGCCTTAAGACTAGCAGATTTAGTATTCTATCTTATCGATAAGCGGATTAGATAAGATGGCCTCTGCTGCTAGCAAAACCCGCCTCTGCGAATAGTAATTCTCTTTTAATAATAACTAATTCTCTAAAGAAATTAATAAATAAATCTAAAATACTATTTTATATACTATAATATTAATTTTAACTCTTATATCTAGAGTTTTATATAAGTAGAATAGATAAGATAATTCACTAAGATATTATAGGTTTTTGCGGTGGGTGGACGCGTTGATTTTTATAAAGGGCTGGGCGTGCCGTATTAATACGCGGAGCGGTTCAAGCATTATCCGAAGAGTTGGTCTGAGCTCGCTGAGGTGACGTGTGGGTAAAGGGCGTAGGGTTTCGTCCTCGCCATTTCACCTGGCAACCAACATATATCACCCCAATCGCTTCTCAACGCTCAGATGCGTAAGCTCACCAAGGTTATGGTGGGTTGATCGGACCTGCGCTGCCATGCACCAGCCGACTGCAGCCGCCGCAGACGGGCCGGCTCGCGCTTCTGCTCACATGCCTACTGAGGCCACCACAGACAAGTTGGTCGAGATCAGCGTGGACGTTCCAACCGAAGCTGCTGCAGACGACCTGGCTAATGTCGCCGCGGCTGGCGAAATCTCTAAGCCGACGCTCTTGTCATACGGCCGGCTCCCGATGACATACGACGCCGCCCTCGATACCGACGTGAACTACATCAGCGAGATGGAATCTTACCGGCTGACCGAGGAGCTGTGCGAAAGGCTCTGGGGGGACTTTAGACCAGCAATGAGTGGCTTGGTCAGACATCATTTAAACTTGCAGAATCGGGATGATGTTGTTTGCAATATCGCCCCGAGGAAGCACTGGCTTCTCGGCGGCTTCAACGTCTGCATCCCCATTACGGTGCAGTCGCCAGCCCGACGCTACCAACTCATTCTACGCCACGCCCTGCCGCACAAGCTGGCCGAACACAGGTACCCTGGCATGGTGAACGAGAAGACGGCGTGCGAGGTGGCCGCGTACGTGTGGATGCAGGAGAGGTGTCCAGACATCCCCATTCCTAGTCTCTACGGCTTTGGGTTCTCGGATCACCGTCGTGTATGCCGATGTCCTCTTTCGCTCCTGCCTTGCCTTGGCCCCAACCCCACGCTTGTCTCCGTGTTGGTCTCCGTGGCCCGTCGCTCCAAAACTTCATACCTTCCCTCTCGCTTCGATATCAGATACAACTAACGCGCGTATTGATACGCAGTTCACCCATGAGGACTACCGTTCCTGGTACATCCGCATCACGCACCGACTGCGACGTCTAATCCACTGCTTTCCCGGGCCGCTAAACCAATTGTTCCTTCCACGGCAAGTCGACCTCGGCTCTCCGATCGTCTTTTCTTGCTACACCCGCCATCCGACCTCGGAAGCAGCTTACCAGCTCCCATCGGCCTATTTGCTTCTTGAAAACGTGGACACGACGGATAGCCAGGTGCTTGTCAAGACCTGGGCCGCACAAAGGAAGGAGCCGGAGCGGCGACAGAATCTATTGCGCGGACTGGCCCGTATTATGCTCTCGCTAGCGCGTGTGCCGCTGCCGTATATCGGTGCGTTCTGCTTCCGCGACGACGGCACCATCGCTCTGGCAAATCGACCGCTCGACTGCACCACGGCAATTTTCGAGAACGAGGACACTCCACGCGTTATACCCCGCAACCGGACATATTCGTCGACCGAGGCCTACGTAAGGGACCTATTACATCTTCATACTCAACGTTTTCTTACCCACCCTAACGCTATTTACGACGAGCTCGACTGCCGGAGCGAGATGGCGGCCTGGGTACTGGTCCGCTCTCTCGCACATGGCTACATACAGCCGGATCGACGGGACGGACCCTTCCTCCTCCAGTTGAGTGACCTCCATCCTGGGAATATTTTCGTCGACAAAGAGTGGAATGTCACGCGGATTATAGACCTCGAATGGATATGCGCTCTGCCCGTCGAGAGGCTGAAAGTACCGTATTGGCTGACAGGCGAGGACATCGGGGGACTACGGAAGGAGGCTCTCAAAGAATATAGCGTAATTCGGGACATGTTCATGGCCATCTTCGAGGAAGAAGAGTCCCGGATCTCGGCCGAGCACGGGCTATCGCTTACCGCCCTGCTCCAAACCTCTTGGACCTCAGGCGGCGTGTGGTTCTGGCAGGGCCTCACCTCAATCAACGGTATGAGGGTCCTATTCGAACAACATTTACGCCCACGGTTCTCGCCCATTCTCTTTGATTCGGAGGAAAGAGTCGTTTCTCGGTTTTTTTCAGAGGATGCCGACAATGTGGTTCGGAACAAGGTCAATGCATATAAGGAATATGCGAAGGAACTGAAGAAGTTGTTTGCAAACGTTTAGCGAGCTTATCTCTATGCGTAAAACCATAATGTCCTCTACGTTAGCTGGCTCATATACCCCACTGACGCGGGCCTTACTTGTGCTCACTCTTCTCCTTCTCCTTCAGCTCCCTCTCCTCCTTCTCCTTCTCCTCTATCTGCTTCTGCTCCTTCTCCCGCTCCTGCCTTGCTTGCATTCTCCTCTGTTTAGCTCTGTCTCCCGAAGAGATGACGGCCTTTGCATCCTCAGGATTGACCGTCACGCCGACGGTTGCGTCGCCACCGTCGCCACTGCCGCCACTATACTGCGACGAACGCACGGAGCCATCCACGGGAGACGTATCCTCTGTCGATTGGCTCCATCGACTCTCGTTGCGTTTGTCGGCCATGGGAAGACTGGACGTGCTGTTACCTGCTTTAGGGTGGGACAAAGCTGGCTTAAGGCTGTTGGCGGCGGCTGGGGCGTTTAGCTGCATGCCCTCAAACTATATGGTACGGGCGCAGAAGTGAGATGACGCAGAGACTGAGGGAAGCGCAAGTTAGCGAACAGGCTACCTCAGTGGTGGGTGTAGAGGATGACATACTAGGACTGACTGAGTTGGACCGTTCACGGGAGTAGTTACCTACGCGGAAGAAGCAAGCCTAGTATGGAGCAGGGCACGAGACGGATAGATCTAGACAGATTGCTAGCGGAAGGACCGGCGGCAGGGCCGGCTGCTGCTCGACTTTATGTTTCGGGAGGTCGTTGAGAGAGGGGCGACGTGCCCGCCGCTCTCCAAGGGTAAGGCCGACATGTATTAGTAGACATACTCTGTTACCATCACCATCACTTCTTCGTTGCGTTGATTGGACGACCACAATCTTTGTCGGTGGCTTTCAATCTGTCGGACCTAGGTTTTGTGTAGAATTATCGTGTGATACCTAGGTTCTCCTTCTTGGTCGTCGCAGTGCGTGCGGGCATGTGTGATGCTTGTCAGTCGAGAGACAGCCGACTCTGGATGTGCTTGTTGTCGACACTTTCGGTTCCGAGCCTCCCGCTGGGTATAACGACGTTCTTTTCTCTCTGCTGGCATGGAGATCGGCTGGAAAGTCCTGTGGTGTTGGCCTTGTCCTCTGCCGTCTCCGCTGGTGTAGGTCTCCCTCTCTTCGAGTCGGAAGGCTAAGCCTGATGAGGAGGTCTCTCTCCTCAAGACGAGGCAGGATCTACTCACCGACAGCCAAACGGACGATCCGCTTGCTGCCGCAAATGGCTTCTTTTCGTTACATAAACCCGGATCCGTAGCTTCGCTCAGATGTGTGGAAGGTTTTGCAGCGTACCTAGCTGTCGTCCTCGTGAACAGCTTGCACGAATCATGCAGCCTTACGCGTGGAGCACCCGCATGACTCGCCGCATAGATAGGCTGGCAACCTCGTATCCTCCTATTTCTTCGGCCAGCGTAACGGTCCCAGAGTGTCCTGGGGGCCCTATCGCTATGTAGGTTAGCGTGCTAAGTAGATTAGTAATAATATTAGTCATCCGCTAACCGAGTAGGAACTTTAATCTAGCTATAATACTTCTACTTCTCTTTAATAATATTAACTTCCTAACTATACCGCTATATATATTTATTTCTTCTACTTAACGCCTATAAATACTTACGTACTTCTTCCTATATTTATTACTACTTTTATCGCTTCTTCTAAGTCTATATAACGCGTTTATTAGTATAAATAAGCTATATTAGGAAATTATAACTTATTAATTATAAAAGTTAGCTATTAGGGCTAAATTTATAGATTTCCTAATTTTCTAACTATAAATTTTATTTATTTTATTTTACTTCTCGTTTTTTCTATTAGTTTTAATAGCTTAATTAATATATATATCTCCTTCTATTTCTCCTTTTTTACCCTATTATATTTAGTTTTACTTATTTCTATACCTTTTAGATAGACTTATAGGTTTTCTTAAGCTTAGCTAATATTTTATAAGAAGAGAACTTAATTTAGAAACCGCGAGGGTACTAAGAAGAAAGCTAAGTAAGTAGACTTATTTATCTTTTATATTTTTATAGAGCTTTAACTAACTATTTCTTAGGTAACTTATAATTATAGAGAAGAACCTTAGTCCCGCTAAGAAGTAGTACTAAATATACTAGTAAAATAAAGAAAAATCTAAGGACCTTAGTCGGAATAAAATTACTTCTAATAATATTATTCTAACTAAAGCCCTACTACTAATATAATTAGTTTTAATAATAATATTTCCGTCGAGATCTCCGCTACTAATATAATTATCCTTAATATTAATATTTTAATTAAGCCCCCCGCTACTAACCTTAGTCTAGCTAAGAATTCCGTACTTAATCTTATTTATTCCGAGATTATACTATAAGTTATTATTTTAACTAAGATCCTATTAGATCTTAGTAATATTAAGAAAGCTATAGAAATTATTAAAATATCCGCGAATAATAGTCTAACTATTAATTCTTCTATAAATACTAAGCGTATTAAGATAACTTTAGCCGCCCTTAGTAATACTATTATTCCTCCTTTAGTTTATAGTTCCGCTCCTAGTAATATTATTATTCCTCCTCTAGTTTATAGTCGTACCCTTAGTAATATTATTATTTCTCCTCTAATTTATAGTCCTACCCTTAGTAATACTATTATTCCTCCTCTAGTTTATAGTCCCGCCTCTAGTAATACTATTATTCCTCCTCTAGTTTATAGTCTTAGTACTAATTTCGCCGGTAATTTTATTATAGACGAGACTATAGAAGCTCTATATAACTAGTTATATAAGAGTAATATAAAGCTACTCGTAGATACTCTTATAGATCTTAAAGCTTATTTTTTAAAGTTTATAATAATATTACTAAGTATATTTTATAATTATACTATAACTTCTACTTTACTATTTATTAATCCTAGTTTAATTCTTAGTAGAAGCGAGAAGTCTATTATACCCCCTTTAAATTCCGCTATAAATAGTAGAAGGACCGAGAAACTTATTACTTTATTATTAAAATATTTTAGCCTTTAGTCTAAGAGACTAAAACCCCCCCTATTATATATTTAATATTATAAGGAGCTACTTTTTAAAATACTTAAAAAGTAGTTTTTAAACTAGTAAGTTATTTAGGTTTCTTAGTTTTTTTAAGTTTTATACTAATATTATAAGGTCCTGCTTAGCCGCTAATTCTAAGTAGGTTTTCTTATTTTTACTACTAAGCCTTACTAATATCTTATTTAGTTTAAAGAGAGTTAGTATAGACCTCCTTAAGGAGGTATAATATAAGCTTACTATAATATATAGGAAGAGATAGCTTTTTAAAAAGCCTAATAAAGTAAGTTTTTTAGTTTTTACTATACTTTTTACTTTAGATCTAACTTATCTTAAGCCGCCTAGAAGAAGGATTTAGAGGAGAAACTAAGGTCCGTTTCTTAGTTTTACCCTAAGTTATCTTTATATTACTATTACTAACCTACTCTAGGGCTAATTTCTAGTTCTATAAGAATACTTTCCCTCGTTACTAGTCTTATAGAACTAATAATAGTATAAGTATATTATACTTTTTCTATATCTAGTTATTATTTTTACGTTTCTACTGTTCTATATTTTTACTATTTTTTACTTAATATACTAATATATTCTAGTTAATACCCTAGGGTCCTAATATATATCTAGATAGTAAAGAGGAAGCTAAAACGCTTCTATATAAGTACTTATATTAGGTAAGTCTTAACCTTTCTACTATTCTATTTTTAATAGTTTTTATCTCGCTTATAAAAGTACTTTAAAGGTATTTCCCCTCTTTATTTTTATATTTCTTAATCTAAACGTTATATAGCGCTACTTAAAGCGCCTAAAGAGTAGTACTACTTATAAACTAAAAAACCTAAACCCCTAGATACTTAGAAACTATAGAGGTATTTTCCTTTAAGTATTTAAGCTATTTTTTAGTACTTTCTTAATTAATAAAGTAAGTTCCTACCTTTTTATCGTTTTTACCCTTATTCTAACTTCTTATTTTTTCTCTAAAAGCTGCTTAATATCTCTAAGGCACGTATTAAAACCTATTAAAAGGTCTTAAGATTTAAGGTACGCGTAGGTACTATACTTAAACCTCTTAAAGAGGATAAACTAGATAAGGAAGAGCCTAAAGAAGAGAAAAAGGAGGAATATAATTCCGATAAAGTAATAATTATTAAGTAATTTACTTAAATATTTCTCGTTTTAAACGGGAAATAGTACTTTTCTTACCTAGGCTAACTATCCTAATACTAATATTCTAGTAAGGTTTCTTAAAAAACTGTAGAGTATATTTTTTCTAGAGTCTTCTCTTTACTAAAGTTTCTTTTAGTTTCTCCTCCT
This sequence comes from Myrmaecium sp. VS I D KN 1, assembly GCA_019775845.1. Lineage (NCBI taxonomy): Eukaryota > Fungi > Ascomycota > Dothideomycetes > Valsariales > Valsariaceae > Myrmaecium > Myrmaecium sp. VS I D KN 1. The sequence continues at coordinate 14,497 of JADQAV010000010.1, read as the reverse complement.
TATTCCCCCTTTTTAGGCCTTTCTTTATAGTTTCTCGAGAAAAATCTTAATATATCGGTTTTCTAGGTTTCCCTAGGGATTTATAGTTTTTTCCTCTATAATTCTCTTTTTCTTAGCCCGTCTGCCTTTCTAAGTAGTAACTCTATTATAAAATAGTTTTACGTTTTTAATATAAATTTATAAAGAGTTTAGGTATTCTAGGTTTTCTTCTTAATATAACTAAACCTTACTAGGAGTTTTATAGTTATACTCCAGTTCTTTAGTTTAGTTCTTTATATAAGTTATACTTCTTATTTAGATTTTAATTTCGCTATAAGTTTTAGCTATAGTTATATATTCGCTTATATTCTCTATATAGTATCTCTTTTATTTTATTAGGATTTATATACTCCTTCCTTAGTCTAACTAGATTATTATTTCTACTAAGTAAATATTATATAATTATAAGATTATTAAAGTCCAGACTCTAGCTATCTTAGTTATAGAGCTTTTAAATTAATTATCTCTTTTCTAACGAGAAATATTAAATACCCCCTCGTCTAAATAAGTAACCGCCGTAGAATTCCGGCTCTTTATTAATATTAGCTAGGTTAAACCGAAAGTTCTTTAAGAAAATACTTATATCTTATAGTAGATTAGAAGCTATATCTAAATAAAACTAAGATATTAGCGTATTATTATAATATTCTTTAGAATATTAAGCTAATTATATATATTAAAACTACAGAATAGATAGCCTTCTTTAATACTAGATATATAAAGCTACTTAAATAATAAGGTTAAAGTATTAAGCTATAGCTCTTCCCTATTAAAATAAAGATAAAATAGCTTAATTTCTAAGTTAAAATTAAAAATATTAACTATTTCTTAGGGCCTTCTTACTACTAGTTTAATAGGTCTTCTAAAAGTCTAGAGTAAGCTTAATTTTTCTAGACTTTTCGTTATATAGATATAAATACCGAACTTCTATATATAGAACCTCTTTAAATCTAATAAAGTAGTTAAATATAGTTATATATATTAGATATATTATAATTTATAAATATAGCCCGCTCTATATATAATTACCGCTAGGGGTTAATAGTAAAGTACGAGGATAAGAAATAAAAAGAATACTTATATTATAAATATAAAGATCTTTAAGAGTTCTTACTATAATAGCCCGTACGCTTTCTTAGGTCTTACTAAACCGGACTTATACTTATTAGTTTTAAAGTTAAAAGGTTAATATTATAAAATATACCTTCCTTCTTTTTAAAGACTATATATACCGTACTATAATATTATATAGTATTAGATATCTACCCTAGGATTTATTAAGTCTCTTATAAAAGCGGTTATTTCTTATATAGAGCTTATAAATAGAGAGATATAAGAAAGATATATATAACTTCTCTATATAAAACTATAAGAAGCCTTATCTTTCTTAAGCTCTCTTTATTATTAATTTTTTATTAGGTTCCTCGTACTTTTACTATATAAAATAGTAAATTAGTATAGGTATATATTATATTAGCGGCTAGATATAATATAAGGTATTAAACGCTTTATCTTTTAGGAAAGCCTTAATAAACTAGTAGAATTATTATATTATACTATACTATATAAGTAGGGACTTAAGAATAACTAGTTTTTATATATCTTCTATATCTAGCTATAGTTCTAGGTGTAAGCACCCCTTCTACGGCTTAATAAATAGAATTAAATATCTCTATAATATAACTTATAGGCTAACTTCACGTTTCTAATATTAGGTTAGTAGGTATATATTATTTAGAATTAAAAACGCTCTAAGTATCCTAAGTAATAGTTATATTCCCTAGTACTAGTATAAAAAGTACTTATTATTCTTTAGTTTCCTTATTAATATTAAGCTAGTTTAGTTATCTTCTCTTTAAAAGTACAGAAGTAAATAGCTTAAAGGTCTCTTAAAGTAAGCTTTATTAAATAGTCTTAAGAACTAATACTATTTTTATAATTTTTTATAATTTTTAATATTAGTAATCGTCTGTATCTTAATATTACTAATAATTAAAATTCTTTTATATAGTATTAACCTTACTTATTACCCTAAATAGGTTTAATATAATCTCTAATATTACTTAAGGATAAGGTTAATATCGCCTAATTACTTTTATCTTTTTCTATTATTAAATTATTTAAAAATATAGATAATAAACTTTAAACTTATAATATAGCTTAATAGGAGTAGAAACTCGCCCGGAAAAAACTAAAAATAAACTAAGTAACCTCGAAATTCCTAATAATAACTACTTTAAGTAGTATTTACTAATAGTTATTTATTTTTACTAATAAGTTTATTAAGTATAAATAGAGAACCTATAAGGAGATTAGTATCTATAAATAGCTATAGGTAATACCGAGAAATTATTATTTTTTTCCCGCGTCTTATATTAAAAGAATCTCTTTACTCTTTAACGTATAGCCTAGGCTTAGTATACTAAAAGTCCTACTTTTTACGAGTAAAATTTTTTATATAAATTCCCCTCGGTCGCGCCTAGCGAAACCTTATAAATCTTAATTTAAATAAGAAAATCCCTTTATTTTACTATCTATTAACGCTTACGCGATAGTCGGGTAGATTAGGGCCGGGTGGGGCCGAGTGGCGCTGGGCTAGCGAGGGGGGGGTCGCGAGGGACTGTTACTTTTGGCCATCCGAGGTTCACTTCCATACACTTATTATGCCTATCGCAATTTTCTTCCGTTCTTCTTCCAAGACCACCGCCTCCATTGTTCTGAAGTGCTTGCCGGCGCACCTGCACAGTAGATGAGCGCCCGCAAGCGAATTGGATGACGCGGCGTGCGCCTACGTATCCAAGTCTCCTCACACTGGGCTTGCGGCTGAACACTGCCCCCCCACTCCCCCCGGATATCACGTAGATCTTCCCCGCCAGCTGCCTCCGGCTGAAGCGGTCGAGTGCAACACATAGCCAAAAAAAGGATTTAGCTACGCGGGTCACCACTTCGGCTAGTGATTTGGTTGATCTAGCTCAGGGGAAACGGCGTAGCTGAAGTACGGATACGGATACCTGAGGTATACATCTACGGCGGTGATTTCGCGCGCTAATTGGTCGCCCCCCCTTCTGGGCTGCAGCCACATGTGCACATCACACAGCATTCGAACAACTTCAAATCCTGGGCCTCCTCTCCTCCCCAAGCCTTTCCTCTAGATTCTCCTTCTTCCACTTTTTCATTGCTCTTCTTCGACGAGACCATGGTTGACTTTGGAGAAGCAATTCTTCCTGGGAGACCAAGCGGAACCCCGGATTCGCCGCTGAATGGCTTTACCAGTAGCATCGGCGGGCAGCACAGCCGCAACGGGGTTGATAGGGCCTCTCTTTCCCACACGGAGCAGACGACTCGCATGATCGCGACCTTAGGTCGTATTCTAGAGTCTGACGCTGTCACAATTGACGGGGAGCATCTGTATATCCCTTCTCTCGTCGCCGTGGCTAAGTGAGATCCATCTGCCAGATTCTTGGTACGATGCCCTGAACGGAGCTGACCTCTCAGTCTAGGCATGGCATATGTCCGGGCATGGACCCGTCACAGGAACTGTCGGATCGCATCCAGGCCAGCGTTGATATGCTTCGCCGTCACCTGGACCGCGGGGACACTATTTACGGTAGGTTGATCGATGGTTCCCGACTTCACTCCAGCACTGATTTGCGGACCAGGTGTAAACACCGGGTATGGGGGCAGCGCCGATACTCGCAGTGACGACTTAGAGAACACGCAACGGGCGTTGTTGCAGCATCAGCAGTGCGGCGTCCTTTTCCCGGCGGACTTGCGGTCCCCTGGCGTGCTCGGCAATGTCGAAAGCCATGCAATGCCCACCGAATGGGTGAAAGGTACCATTCTCGCCCGTGTGAACACGATCATCCGTGGCCACTCGGCCGTTTCGCGCCCGATCATCAATGCCCTCCTGGACCTTCTCCGGCACGATCTTACCCCCATCGTGCCCCTCCGCGGCTCCATCTCCGCTTCCGGAGATCTCTCTCCGCTTTCCTACATCGCTGGCGTGCTGGAAGGGAACCCCGAGTTGTACGTCCGCACTGGTCGTACAATGGGGTATGCAGTCATCGATGCGCCAGCCGCCTTGAAGTTGATGAAAACGGAGCCCATCACGCTCGGTGCCAAAGAGGGGTTGGGTCTCCTGAATGGAACTTCTTTCTCCGCCAGTGTTGGTTCGTTGGCCGTGTACAATGCCAATTCCCTTGCGTTGATCACTCAGGCGCTCACTGCGATGGCCGTCGAGGCACTGCGAGGGACCGCGGAGTCCTTCCATCCATTCGTCGCGTCCGTTCGACCTCATCGTGGCCAGCGAGATGCCGCATCCAACATCTTCTCTTTTCTTCAGGGCTCGGATCTGGTCCGCGATGTCATGCACGCAAAAGATCCGTCTCTCCCGGACCTTTACCAAGATCGCTACGCTCTCCGAACTGCGGCGCAGTGGATCGGTCCTGTGCTCGAAGATTTCCAGCTGGCTACCGAGCAAGTTTCCATCGAGCTCAATGCCACCACCGACAATCCCCTGACGGATGTCGCCAACGACATCATCCATCATCAAGGGAACTTCCAGGCTTTTTCCATCACTTCCGCCATGGAGAAGACGCGCTTGGGTCTGCAAGCCCTTGGCAAGCTGCTCTTTGCGCAAACATCGGAGCTCATCAACCCATCACTTTCCAATGGCCTTCCCGCCAACCTCGCCCCGGACGACCCTTCCCTTTCTTTCACCGCCAAGGGTCTCGATATCGCGATGGCATCGTACTATTCCGAACTGGCTTACCTGTCGGGCCCGGTCTCCAGCCACGTACAGGTCGCGGAGATGTGCAATCAATCCCTCAATTCCCTGGCCCTCATCTCCGCCCGCTACACCATGGAGGCCTGCTCCCTCCTTTCCATCATGACCGCTTCTCACCTCTGGCTGGTCTGCCAGGCGCTGGATCTCCGCGCGCTGAACTTCCGTTTCGCCGAAGAACTGCAGCGTATCGTATTGCCCGGGTTTGTGCGCGAGCACTTTCCGACGGCCGCGCAGGAGGCGATCGCGCCGATGTACGAGGCGCTCCTCTCGACGTTCAACTCCCCCGCGTGCACCACGTTGGACCTGCGTCCGCGGGCCTCCAAGGCGGCGAGGGAGGCCATCTTCAGCCTGTCCTCGTCCGCGCGTAGCCTCACTGCCGAGCAGATGGCGCACTACACCTCGGATCTGGCCGCGAGGGTCGAAGGCGCTTTTGTGCAATGGCGGACGGGCATCGCCCTGGATTACCTCGAATACACCCCCCCCCATCTGGGCCGGGCGGCCAAAGCGTTGTATCGGTTCGTGCGGAGCGACTTGAAGGTGCCGTTCTTCGAGGGGAGGATGGCGCATCCGCGGTTTGGGCAGCCGGCTCACTCTGGGAGGCGGTCGATCGGCGGTTGGGTCAGTGTGCTGTGTGAGGCGGTCAAGGATGGTCGGGTTGCGGAGGTGGTTGCGAAGGTGGTGGCTGAGGGGCGCGAATGAGTTGAGAGATTATCTAGAGAGGTTTTATTTGGGTCTGTAGGTTCTGTTCAGACGGGTAGACAAGAGTATCGCGGCGCATATGTAATCATTTCCGGTTGAAGATATTACTGTACGAAGGAGGCCCAGGAGTTTACCTACACCGTTATGTTGTGCCTGAGGCGACGAGCCATCATGGTTGGACGGAATGCGGGGAACCATAACTCCGTCAGCTAAACTTCGCGAACTGACCTCAGTTCATCATCTAACTGCATTTCTGTCCTTGCTGACACCCTCATTCTGAACGCCTCACCTGCTGAGATTCTTCACCGAAGGCCTACATAGCTTCTTCTCGCCGTCGTTCGTACGGAATCAGAAGGCCATGCCGCACCTCCTGGATCTGTGCAACGAGGTCTTGCAGCTGATCCTCGTCAACGTCGAGCTCATCGACCTGGGCACCTTGTCTCGGACATGCCGAGCTTTGCGCGCCTTCATTCGAGGCAACGAACTCCTGCATAAGGAGGTTTACTTGAGGGACTGGGTATCGTCATCCCCTGATCTCTGGCCTGTCTTCGCCTTTCGTCTGACATCTCGCAGGACCCCCCCTTGGAAGAGGGCAAGATTTGCTGGATCGACGCGGCCCATGGCCTTGTTCGTGCGCGGAGGATCATTGCAGTCGGAGAGCTGCGGGGCCTGCATCCGGAACCGATGGAAGTACTTCGCATCGTGTCCATTCGACAAAGCCTGGTGCGTGTGTTGATCTATGTCGCAGAATTCAAAACTTGCCTTGGTGACGGATGTCATCACCAAGCTGCTCCGCTCCTCTCCTCACGGCGCTCCATCGAAGAACATGCGCTATCTGACGGACCAATCGGAGGATGCACGGATCGGAGACTTCTTAGCGGTCTTGCTGAAGGATAGAGTGGCCCCCACCCAACATCATGCTAAACTCAGCGTCCTTCACGGCAGCGTGGATCGCACGCTTCACCGTCGCATTGCGGGAGCCCCGGTCGCCCGCGCCCGCGTCTATGACTTGAGCAACTACATCGCCGGGACACGATGGGGTCCGTTTCGGCGGGATGGGAGCACCAAGGTGGACTGGCGGTTCCTGGAAGCCATCAAGCTCGACCTCGAGTACAACGTCTCCTCCCTCATCCAGATGCACCCGGCCCCGATGATCTCGGCCTTCTTCGCCAACCACAACTTCCACCCGAAAAATCAAACCTTGTTCCACGGCGCGGTGCCGGGAAGCTTCACCCCGAACGAACACCTCCTGCCCAAGTCCCGCGTCCATGCCACCCTGCCGAAGCCGCTGCGGCCACAGCCGAACCGGGATCTGGTAGCTCAGGATCCGTATAACGTGACGGGAACGTATCACCGGGTGGTGTGTTTCCTGGATTACCCAGAGTTTTATGCGTTCAACTTCACCACCCCGAAGGATCCCGGCGAGGCGGAACGGGAGCTCGACACGGAAGAAGCGACTCGACTGATCGTCATGCGTCTGGTCGCCACCAAAATCGTCCCGGGGCGAGGCCACGCACCGACGACAGCAACAACAAGCAAACCCCCCTCCTCATCCTCCTCACACGAAGCATCAGAAGCAGCAGAAGACCCCGGCGGCCCAACCGTCCACTTCGAAGGCACCTCCCGCCGGTACCCGGACAACCTCATCGGCCTGGACCCGGACACGGAGTCCCGGATTCGAGGCAAGGTCCGCCGCAATGCGGAGGGCGAGCTGTGGTGGACGACGGTGAGCTTGTACGATGACGACGTGGCGCCCGAGGGCGAGCAGGAGCGCTGGCGCAGCGAGGGCGTGCAGGTGGGGGGCCCGAATAGCGGCAGAGGGGTGATGGGGACGTGGTTTGCGGCGTGAGTCAGCCCCGTTGATTTTGCCTCTTGCCTCTTTTGTTTTCCGTCTTCGCTTTGTAGTGCGTGCCTGGCTAACCTGAACCCGAACATTATCAGGGACTACGATGAACATGGTCCGGCGGGCCCGACGGCGTTTTGGAAGGTTAGTGATGCGGTCTGATGGGGTGTGGTGCTTCGGGCTCGATGTCATTGGAAATCATTACACGCTGACTGGGTGCTTGCTCTGTGGGGAGAATTTAATGCTTGTTTTCTTCTTTTTCTTCTTTTTATAATAGAGATTGGTAGAGTGGAAATGTGGAGATGGAAAGAAAGTTTTTGGTTTTAGATTTATTTGCTTGATTTCTTTTCATCGACATGTATAATGATAAGGGAAGAAGGGGGACTTTGCTTGAGCCCTTTGCCTTCACCACCACCTCCTCGCCTGTGGCATACTATCTTCGTTTTCCTGTTTGAGATCTACCTACTGGCTTCTGTCTACGCGCTGTTGGTCGGCAATATTCCAGGGTGCCCACGGTGTAAGGACTGATATCCATCGAGGGGAGGGGAAGTCAATGCGATGAGGGGTGTACTGTATGTAGGGCTAACCAGAAAGAAGATCCCGTGTCAGTGTCAGTGTCAAACCCTTTCTGGAAGTAGTCAACCCCAGGAAACCTCCAAACGTGCGAGGAAGGTGCTACGGGGCTGATTGTCGCGGCGTTTATTGGTCCCTTCGCACGTATGACTGATATTTACCCAGGATGGTAGTTTCGGGGAATGAGTTTAATACACCGCGGGGCCAATACTCACGCACAGCACAGCGCAGCCCTGGTATCTTGTCGAGGGTCTATTTTAATTTCGGGGGGAGTTTTATCAGTTCATCTCGATCCGATGGGATGGGTGTGCTGTTCGATGTTCTCCCCCTGATAGCACGCTGACTGTCGTGCACAGTAAGTGGTGTACTGGAACGAACAGTACCAAGTGGGCAGTGCGGAAAGGGAAGGGAACGGCACGGGCTTTTCTGTATGCGGCGCTTCGGGAGGCGAACCGTGGTACTTTGGAGGCCAGGGTAATGTATTGCGTGGGTGGATGGGGGAGGGTGAGGGGATGAAGGACGTTCTGGTCTCCCGCAGGTTCGCCTTTTTGGTTGATGGCTGGATGAAAATAGTCTGCCTGCCACCATGATGAGACTTGTTGAATTTGGGGTCTTCAGGCGAGTATACTGGAGAGGGCTTTCGCTGTCGCCTTTTTCTCTCCGAATATAAGGCTTTGTCTTCATGTGCGGTTTGTGAATGGAAAGAAAGAGGCTCCCAGGAACCCAGCGTTGCTGCTAGAACGGGAATATCGCCCGTTTGGCTTCATCAATTGAATAAGAGATTGGTCTTAACGATCAGGCAATGAAGTGATGTGGGGACTCTCATTCATTCAGTACGATGATGCTCCTTGATATATCACCAAGTAAGCTTTCTCGCGCCAATTGCCGTCAACTTAAAGGAGCTGACAAGGCAGCACGCTTGTGGGCTTTGCAGGCTGGCAGGGGAGTACAGGCTATGCTCACTCTGGATTTGGGGTAAGATGGACGTTGATATATAGCTTGTGGCATTGGGTGGAGTACGGAGACGTCACTCACGCGGCCATCAAAGCTTGAGTGGCTGAGAGAGTGTTTGGCCATGGCTGCGAAGTGGAGGGAATCCTTGCCTACTAAGTTTATTCGAACATTAAAGCCAACCTGAAAGGGTAGCTAGACCATGTCACTCAGGTACGCGTCGTGGTTGATGAACGGCGTTACGGGGGGTGAAAGTGACCCCCGGAGCCATTTACAGCCACTTCATAACAAGTCTGGCGAAAGGAGACGACCCTTCTTCGTACCTCATATGCTATCAAGCGCCAAGATTCAGCACGCCATTATGGGTTCAGTATCCCATTCACCACTTCGCTTCTTCAACCGGCTTTTTTCCCCAGCCTGATTTCCCCTTTGATCTTGGATATCCTGGCCCTCCAACTCGAACATCAACCACATCCATCCAAATCAAGTGGAGACATCTGCTGTTCACGGCGCAGTTGTTGAGGACAAACGCGATCATGCCAGGTTCCATCACATCCCTCGAGCTCTTCACCACACCGTGACCGATAACAAGGGATTGCCAGCCAACCAAGCCAACACGCCCGGCTGTCCAGCTCGACCGCCAGATGTATATCAACCCTCCCGGTTTCCGGAATATCCGGCCTGCAAACCTCACGCTCGCTGCACTGTCGCCGTCTAAGTCCTGACTTACACACCTCCACGTGAGACATCCCTCAGGCATCTCCGTCCCCGAGGAGATCACATTCCCTCTCACGGTCAAGCGTCCTTCTCCCCCCCACCCCCCCAAGGTCGCCTCCAGTCATGATGATCGCCATCATCACCCCAACGCTCTGTGCCGGCGCCATCTGGCTCGGTCTCCTCACGAGCGCCGTTCTGGGCGCCGCCCTGCGCGAACCCATCCAGCAGGCGCAGTACCGGCCGCTGTACGCCCGCGGCGGCCTCGTCCCCCGCTCCCTCTTCTCCACCACCTGGCTGGAGAGCCACGACTTCTACTGCTGCGGCCAGGGCGCCCTCTTCGAGCCGAGCCAGTACACCTGCTGGGAGGGCGACAAGCTCTGTCCCGTCTTCGAGGGCCGCCGCAGTCGCCCGTGCGGCAACACCTGCTACGATCCTGCTGCGTTCCAGTGAGTGAGACCCGCGCTCATCTTTCCTCCTCCTCTGTGTTTTTTTTTTTCCCACCGCGATGCTGATGTGGTGTCGACGCGCAGATGTCAAGATGGCAAACATCTCTTTGAAATCCCCGACGGCGTGTTCCCCCCGCAGCCTCGCAGCCTCGAACAGCAGAAGCGCGACCTGTATTCCGGCTTTGGCGGCTACCATGGCTCCGCCGCTCTGGCAGCTGCGTTCGACGCTATCCGCAAGGGCAATCCCTTCGATGTCCCACCGCTCCGTGCTTCGGACGTTAAAAGTGCCGTTGTGCAGGCTGCTGCTGTCGCCCCGAGCTCGAGCAATGCTGCTGCAACGAGCTACGCTGGCAATGCCACCGCTTCTGCTGGGGGAAGTTATGGCACTGGCGTTGCTGCGAACGCTGCTGTGAGCTCGACTGAATCAAGCAGTTCTGCTTCCGCTGCCGCTTCCGCTTCCGCTTCCGCAACTGCGGCGGTGGAAGATAGTGTGAGCGGAGAGTCGGACGGAGCAGCCGCTTCGTCGTCGGCTGCTGAGTCGGCGGCGGCGACGTCCTCCACCCCAGCTGATGCTGAGGCTAGTGCTACTGAGTCTGCCGCCGCGACCTCTGCCGCTGAGTCTGCTGCTGAGTCTTCTGACGCCGAGTCTGCTGCTGAAACTGCCGCTGAGTCGGCTGCTGCGTCCACCGCCGTGTCTAATGCAACTGCTGTTGAATCTGGCGCTGCCGAGACGGCCGCAGCGGATGCTGCAGATGGTGAAGCCACTCCTACGTTCGGTGCTGCCGCCTCTTCTTCTACCTCTGCAGCAGCTACCTCCGACGATGCCGCTGCCGCTGCCGCTACTTCGGCCGCTGCCACATCAGACGACATCGCCGCTGCTGCCGCCACCTCCACCAGCACCGTCTCCGAAGACGCCGGCAGCAGCGCCGAAGCCACAGCAGCCGCCAGCACCGCTTCCGCCGCAGAAATCGGCACCGCGGGCACCGTGGGCACCATCAACACCTCAGCCACCGTCGACCCCGCCGCCGCCGACACCACCGGCACCGCCGTCCCCGTCGCCTCCATCGACGTCGAACCCTACCCGGCCCAGCTCACCCTGGCCAACAAAGCCAACTGCCAAAACGGCTTCTTCGTCTACTCCCCTTCCTTTGGCGGCCAGCCGACCGTCTATCCCCGCCCCACCTGGGCCATTGGACCCACGGGCGTCTTTCCCTACCCGACGGACCCTGCTGCTGCGGCTGCAGCGACGGGGAGTTCAGGACCGACGGCTGCAGCGACGGCTGGGACTGCTGCGACTGCGGCTGGGACGGGCACGGCTGTCTCCGCCGGCACCGCTGTGTCCGCCGGGACCGCTGTGTCATATGGCACCGCCGTATCATACGGCACCGCCGTCTCATCCTCATCATCAACCAGCACCGCCGACGCAGCAGCAGACACAGCCACCGTCATCACCACCGGAACCGCCGTCCTCTCCGGCACCGTCGTCAGCTTGGGAACCGCCGCCGTGTCCGCAGGCACCGGCTCCGGCACCGCCGCCGCGACGGTTACGGTGACGCTCACCGGGTCTGACGCCGACGCCACGGCTGCTGCCGTGGATGACGCGCCGTTTTTTGGCAATACGACGACTGTTGCTGTTGCGGCGGAGGAGACGGAGGCTGCGACCGCCGCTGCTGGAACTGCTGCTGGAACTGCTGCAGGAGCAGCCGCTGCTACTGGAACTGGCGCTGTCGGCGCTGCAGCAACCAGTGCAGCTGCAAATGCAACGGAAGCAGCCACAACGTCGACAGTCGATGAAGCCGCCGCCGCGTCCGCCACCGTCGCCGCCAACGAAACAACCACCACCACCACTACCACTACCGCTGACGCCGCAGCGACTTCAGACGCTGCCGAAGACGTCATCGCCGATACCGATGCCGATGCCGCCGACGAAGCCCCCCTGTTCAGTACCGGCGATGCGGCAGCAGCAACTGTTACCGCAAACGCCACCCTGTCCGCCGACGCTGACAGCGCCGCGAGCACAACAACCGCCGCCTCCGGCGCCGCTGCAGCATCTGGCACAGGCTCGGGAAGCGTAGCAGCGGATGCTGCTGCTGCGGCGGCGGCGGTGGTGGGTACTGGAGACGCTGCTGCCGCGGCGGCGACGGCGGCTGGGACTGGGGTTGTTGGGACTGGAACTGGAAGTGGGAGTGGAAGTGGAACTGCGGCGGCGGAGGCGACGGGGACTGCCGCCCCGCCGCCGCCGCGCTATGGTGCTGGACGGTTTGGAAATCCGTTGAGGTATCAGACTTTGGTTGTGCCGCGGGTGTAGAAGGGGTCTTGGGTAGCTGGGATGGGGGTTGGGTTGGGTTGGGTTGGGTATAGAGTATCCACCCGGTAGCGGTGTGGGTTTGTTGAGGTGGATATGGATGTGGATGGGGGGTGTAATAGAGGAGGGTAGAGGGTAGTAGAGGGAGGGTTTGCTTGGGCTTGGGTTTGGGTTTGGGTGTGTGACAGATGGGATGGGTTGGAGAGGGTGTGATGTATAGAACCTTTAGATTACATTACATAAAAAAGATGGTGGGAGAGGGGGGTTGTTAGAAAATGTCATGTTTGTGTTCTTCTTGGGTGGTGAGGGCTACTATCCTTTGTGTCGATACTCTTTCTGGGTTGTGAGGGTGATGGTGATACCTATCTGATGATTGGTTTGGAGTGGGAGTGAGTGGTGTGCCTTTTGAGGTGTTTTTGGTGAGTTGGAATTGCATGTGGAGAGCTATTTGTGTGGTTTGTATTGGTGTCGTTTGCATGGGTGTCCTTCGCATAGGTGTCGTTGGCACAGGTGTCGTGCACATAGGTCTTGTGGGTGTGGCTGTAGATTGACTCGTTGCGTGATGGAGAGACGTCGTGGTTGTCACAGGCATCGACCATACCTCCTCAACCGTAGACTCGGTGAATGCTACCGAAGTACTGAGGTCCGAATCCCCTCTGACACTATGAATGACTGGTGAAGGCGTGGAAAGTCTGGGGAACTTAAAGCCTTCTATCCTGGTATGAGAACGTCTATCTAGTCTAGGTATTGGCCACGCGGCGAGTGCAAGACTGATACTCAGTTGCGCAGGAAGCAGAAGAATAGATTAGGACGGATAGTCGCCCGCCTGAGATGCCGGACGTTGTGAACTCCGGGCTTTGTGGATTTGGTATCATTTTGGCGGTCGTTTTTCATTTCTCCCTACAGTCCCGTCAGCAACGATCATAGGTGAGGATCCAGGTGCATCGCTAGAGTAACTACAAAGCATGTAAGGTAGTAAATAACTTTCAAGCTGCCATGGTAAAGTTCAGATAGGTTTAGGGGCCACTGTGGATGTCAGGATGTACACAATGTTACAATTATGAAAATGTTGCTTTTCCTTCACAGTTGCAGTTTGTCCGACGCCCTACGTTCGACAATCTTGCACAGCAGAAGTAACGGGTTGAAAAGATTATCTCTCTTTAACACGCCTTGCTCACGACTCAGTCACAGATCTGTAGTCCGTCTCTACATGTTACCGCTGCATGTCCTTCTCTCACCTGTCACACTCTCCTTCCCACGCAGGTTGCTTACCGTCAACATTCACATCCCCTCGACACCATTTTCCATTACATTCACACTTAAAACTCCCTTTCACCCTCTCAAACCATCCAGCATGGACCCGCTCATATATAACTGGAGCTATCTCCTTAACCCATGCTTTTCCCTCCAAACGCTAACGACATCTGCAGTGGTTTTCCGAAACTCGAAGCCGGAACTGCACTTCTCAAGTCAAACTTAGCGTCAATATCCACGGAAAAATGCCTTCTCCCACTCCACCAAGCGTTCCTCCTCCTTCCGGCAGGGAGCTACGCTCCACCATCCGCCCGCCAACCCGCTACTCGCCCTCCCCACCCCCTCATCTCCGCAACAGCAGCAAGGGAAGTCCTCCCAGCAACATCACCAATAACAACAACGAGCCCACCCACCCCCGCGGCCCCCTCCACCCCCCCCTCCACTGGCCCACCCACCTCCCCAACCTCCCACCCCCCACCATCCTGCACATCCTCGGACTCTTTACCCTGCACACTCCCCCGCGCCAAATCGCCGCCGACGTCCTCCCCGACGAGCCAAACAACACCCCCAACACCCACCAAGCCCTCACCTTCCTCACCCGCTTCCTGCTCACCTACCTCCATTGGCGCGCCACGCCCGGCGGACCCCGCGGTCGGGCGGCGTATCTCGACACTTTGCTCGCGGACGTCTGCCGTGCGCGACTCGGCCTCGTGCCGGTGCGGGACCCGCTGTCGGGGGTGTGGATTTGGCGGCACGGCGGGGCGGAGTGGGTGGTGGATGGGGATGGGGATGGTGATGGGGAGGAGGAGGAAGTGATGCGGAAGCGGCTGAGGGTGGCGGAGGTGGCGGCGGTGGTGGAGGGGTTGAGGGGGGACGATGATGGG